>CP139505.1:243033979-243287609 GCA_021014915.2 Artemisia tridentata subsp. tridentata
CCCCGGGAAAGGCAGACAACAACTTAATGGATGAACAAGCTCCAATCAATGAGGCATCCTCTTAACAACACTCCGTGAAAGTAACACCAAATGCAAATAGACTTGACCGGGGAACCCCGGGGTTTGCTCAGAAGAAGCTCATCAAAGTACGTCATCTCCTCCGTCACGAAAATGTCCAAAAAGGAATTTTTTTTTTGGAAAATTTTTTCCCTCAAAGGGACAACATCGTTGATTTTCTAACCAACACACCCTTCACATCCCCCTCATGACTTTTTGAATATTTCTTTGGAAATTGAAGTCATCCCCAAACCATCTCATGATTTCTTAACATTTTTTCACATCCCACCCATGACAGTTCAATATTTCACAGAAGTATTAAACCCCTCCCTTACGTTTTATTCTGACTTACTCAATATTAAAACTCATGATGAGTTACTTATCCGCCTTTCCCCTAATGACCCTAAAATTTTTCGTTGGAAAATTGAAGTCATTCCTGAGTATCGCTTCAAATTTTTAAAAGTCGTCTTTTTAAAATTCTCTCATGACTATTAGATTTTTTCACTTGAAATTCTAAGTCTTTTCCCCCCCACTCCGTCACATGACCTTTGAATATTTCACGGGAAAAATTGATCTTCCTTACGTCTTGTATCCTGACAAATTTAAATTTTTCTTTTGAAATATTGTAGTCACTCTCCAAATCTCAATCACGTTTTAAAACTTATTTCGGGGGAAATACTGAAAGTCAATCCTTTTTTTCCTCCGATGAATTTTGGGTTTTTTTTCCCCTTGGGGAAAACTAAGGTCTTCCTTGTCCTCCCTCCTAATCGTTTTCGAAAAAATTTTTTATTAGGTATAAACTTCTTTCTCGCCGCCAAAAAGCTTGCTAAAGAAGTAAGATTAATCAGTCAAGACCCCGAAACAGAACAAAAATGGGCCTTACAGACCCAGGGCTCCACAAAAGTGGCACCACCACAATGTTTAGGGGTAACCGTTTTCGAGAAAATGCCCGTTTTTCTTCCATTTTCCTCCTATACCTCATTTTAAACAAACAAACTCATTCCCTCCGCGCCCAAAAAACCAAAAACCCCAACCAAAATCCTTTTTCACACTGCTAACAAGTTCAAGGCATTGGAATCAACAAATCCTAATCAATCCAACACAAATTGAAAAATCAATTATTTTTAAATTTCTTTTAAATTTGGGAGTCTGGGGTTTGTTCATATGCTAAATTGAAATTGGGCATTTTAAATTTTTTTTGAATTTTGTGAAATTTGCTAGATTAGACAATGTAGTACTTACATGATTCCCTAAAACCCAAATTTTCATAACCCCTTATATTGCATAATCTGTCCAAATTTTTCCCCATTTTTAAATTGGTTAAGATTAATTTTTTTCAATGGGGAAACATGTCTAGGATGATTAAAAAAAGGATTAGGAATGATTAACTTTTAGGCTTTTCAATTTTTAGATTTTTGGCGCCACATTGAGCCTTTGCCAAACACCCCAATTCCATTGTTTTCAAAAAAGGTTTACGAGTCAGGGTCATGAAACTTTTTTCGTGCATTGTTTGATACAAATTAAAACGTTTTAGGCATGCATACATGAACTCTCAAATATGGATCGACCTACAATTAATATGTTTTAATTCGCATATTTGATTGAGAAAAAGTGAATTTAGGTGTTTGGGAAAATCCATTGGGTTTTTTTTTTAAGTCAGTTTCCCCCGCACCTCCACATCGTTTGCTTTTGGGCCACACACACTTTAAAGTTGTGATCAATAAATGCAACAAGTTAACATATAAAAAAATTATATTTTTGTAGGTAACGAGCCTCGACTGATTATCAAGATACCAAACCCTACATTCCCCCGTCTTTTAGACGATCCTAACCATCCCTTATGAGCAAAAAGCTCACTTGCCAAAGTCCCAAGATCGATACATACACAAGAACGTGTAGTCGATGCTCCATTACGTTCTCCTTGGGATAACATCCAAGTTTGCTTCCCTACTATCCGACTTTGATTGTTTAAAACCAAATAAACGATCAAATTTGTCCTCGTTTATTCTTGAATTTACAGTCGAGTCCGCACCTTCAATGACCTTGAAGGTAATGTCTTTCCTTGACTTTTGGATCCAAAACCAAAATATTATCTTGTCCGCTCCGAGCTTGGTGAAATACTCGTGTTCCCTTCGAAATGGTCATGTGCATACCTGAAGCCCAAATTCCCTAAAGTCTCTTTTCTATAATTTTGAGAGTCAAGGTACTTATCGTACCGAAACCCCCCAACATCGAAAACATCAAACAAGCCCATCCAAACTCCTCGAGCCCGCCAACACTTATAAAAAACGTGATGGTTCCATTGTCCTTCTTGACCCCAACAAAATCTACCTCAAAGAACTCCTTCCAGACCTCAGAAGTTGGGAACTTCTTCTATGTGAGAACGTGTTGAGCCTGGCTGGAAACCGTGATCACGTTTCGGCGAGTCTCGCCCACATGCTTTATTGTCTTAGTATCGAGGAACCATACAACCTCGCATACTATATGGCCAAAAGGATGGCAAACATCCACAGTCATTCCGATAAGCTCATGCCATATGGCATGTTGCTTACTCGTCTCTTCAAGTGGGTTTATGGAAAAATTTTCCCTACATCTTACTGATGTCGACTATGTCCTAGTCAATCCCATCATGAAACCACTTGGTGGACCACAATGTAGAAACAAAGCAACGCAAGGACAAAGGGTCCAAACGTGGTCGTAAATCCACTTCCGATGTTCCTCTTTCTTCTTCCTCCTTTGGTCATGGTTCGTCATCTCAACCGATGGATGAGGTAAACGAAGAAGGAACGTCAACGTCTCCTCCTAATACCCCCTCCCCCGACACCTACTTTCGTAACCTCGATACTTCATCATTCCAACAAACCACCGACTTTCAACTCGGGGAAACCAACCTATCTGCCTAATGAGAACGCAAACTACGATGTATAACCGACAAGTTTCGATGCATGAGCAGATATTGGGGGTTCAATCCATTGGCAAGGCAATCAAGGACATCGGGAATAAGATAAAGAAGATTGGAAAAGAAGAGACTAGTTAGGATTAGCTTAAGTAGTACTATTAACTTAAGTATTATTAAGCTATTATAAATAAAGTCACGGCAATGTCCATTTAACAAAAACTACTTGAAGTGCCTTAACATTCCTACTTGAAATTGGTTACTTTTATTAGTTAATCAATCTTGATTTTTTTAAATGAGCTTTGTTTAGTTCATAAATTTTTTATGCATGCACTATAAAAAAAAAATGTTTGGGAAATGATTGCATGCTTGCTATTGCCTAAACTTAGAAAGATCACATGATAATGTTAGTTTCCCAGTTTAGACTAGTATTAGGAATTTATGTGTTCCTTATTTAGTAGATTGAGGCTTTGAGATTTTTAGAAAATTGATTCCCCAGAATTTCCCCATTTAGGCACCTAGAATCGCAACCGGAAAAAGGGTCAACTGGAGGCCACAGCTCCACTAAATATGGGACGGCTCCACTAAATTTAGTGGTGCCGTGGTACCTTTAGTGGTACCATGCCCTTGAAGACGAAATTAACAGTTCTCTTCCACTTTTTGACTTTCTTTTTCCTGGAAATCTGCAAACATAACCTGATTCCCATGCACCCAAATCCCCAAATCCAACATCCTCTTCAACCTTGCATGTTTTGATTTGGCTATATAAGCTAACATCATACATTGCCATCCCTACCACTTCACACTCACCATACAACTATCATGTCTTCCACCATTGCCACCACTTCACACAAAGCCAAGAAACCAAGGCTTAACATCAAACCAACAAAATGAGATGATTCTCATTGATCTCACCTTAGATGATGATGATGATGATGTACACACACCAATCACCTTAACCAAATCAACCTCATCAATTTCTACACCTCTAGCTCCATCTAAGGCAACCACAACTAGACAACCACATCATCATCCCCAACTTTAGGGTTTCATCATCCTTAACCCCACCCAAGGGCCAACACATCCTCTAGCTTTCACACTAAACCCCTATCACCTTCATCACCATTTTTAACTTGGTACTAACACATCATCCTGATCACTATCACCATCACCACAACCTTTAATTTGGGGGTTTTCCCATTCTTTATCCCCTACAACCCCATACCTTGATTGCTTGTTGCTACCCACAACCAAAATCTCATCATGAGCCTTAGAAATAGTTAAGCTTTAGGTTCTCATACCTTTAGCATCCCCCTCACACCACCAATAGGCCCCCCTCATCCTTCCACCTCCACCACCACACAATAGCCCAAAATAAAAAATACTTATGTTTAGTGTTCCAATAAATACTTAGGAACCTTTTGAAGTTGGAAGTAAATCTGAAGCCTCATACTACTATTGATGTTTATGTGTCTTCTTGTTATTTAATTTGCTTCATTGTTTAGTCATACTCATGTATGAACATTTATTTTATGTTTATGAAAGGGGCTTTAATGTGGTTGTTTCATGTTTATGTGGCACTTAGCTAATTTTTGTTGGATATTTGTCAAAAGTGCTACTTGTTAGATATTGCATATATGTCTTCTAACTTGGTTTTGTAGCACAAATCATTGCTCGATTCCTTGGTGTTCTCCAAATGGGGGGGAGTATACATCAAGGGGGACCTTGAAAACCTTTTTGCTTTAACAAAAAGGGGAGAAATGGGAGTAAACTCATTAAAAATTTGTTAAAACTAATTTAAACTTAAAATGAGTTTATGTTTTGTCATCATCAAAAAGGAGGAGATTGTTGATGCAAATAATGTTCTAAAAATGTTATTTATATCTTTCGATTACTTTAAACGTTTTGAGGATGACAAAATGGAAATCACGTTACGTTAAAATTAACGTAAACAAGTTTTTAATCGGAAAATCCCGTTTCCACGCAAATCACTCTAGAACAACTTACAACTTACAAATGATCAAAGAAGTATTTTTGGGTTTTTAAACTTCACTTTTTAATGGGAAAAAACATTTTTTCAAAAAAAATACATGACAAATTATTTTTGAATAATTAAGAAATGTTTTCATGGAAAAATAAGTTTAAAATTCATACCCGTTTTTTAGGGGTCATTTAAGCCCTAAATCGTATTTATTTGATCAAATTTGCCCAAATCGTTCCTTTTGTCATTTTAGGTATTTGGAGAAGAAATCGGAAAAGGAAGAATTTTGGACTTTTTGGAGCATAAAAGTGAAGAAAACAAAAAAGTCTCTAAATCTGCTGGAAAAGTACCTTTGACGGCGTCAAGCCCTAGTGTGACCCCGCACCCTTTGATAAGCCAGAGGATTTTGGAAGATTAAAGGGGAACGGCGTCAAGAAGGTCGTCAAGCCTTATAAGCCGAAGGTTTTTTTGGAAGATTAAAGGGGGACGGCGTCACGAAGGCCATAAGAAACCCTAACCCGGCGAGGTGACGGCGTACGACCCAAAGGGTGACACCGTCAGATCTGTTTTCCTATAATACTTTATAATTTTAGTCATTAGTGTGCAACTTTGTGAGGAGAAACCCTAGACGATTTTTCTGCCATTTTTAAGGGTTTATACCCTTGGATCTCCCATGTTCAATTGAAGATAAGAATCAATTAATCATTCAATAGTCTATTGTTTGTTTTTGATTAACTTGTTCTTGTCTTTTATTAACAGCTAGCAATTTATCTTGTGTTTGCTTAGATCTAAGAAACCTAACTATTGGTTATTATTGTTGGTGTGTTTTTAAAATTGTATTGGATGATTGATTATTGATGTTAGGCTTAAAAACTGGCTAACCTCCTATACGGTAACTTGCTTGAAACGTCTTAAGAAACATAACCAATGCGAAACAAAGGGGTTTTTTGGTTGTATTTAATGCATGAGCGAATTCTAGTGACCCATGTTAGGAGCTTCTTGCCGGCTCGACATAGGGGAAGTGGGGCTTGTAGAGTTTGGGGAAGTAAGTAGCCACCCCACGATTGTATTAAGGAATACACCCTCACCCACCAATTAATACACACAATCAACCGGTAAAAGATAGTTAGGGATGGGGAAATCTAAGAAACACATTTCCCCCCCAAAAAAAAGTTCCACCCTTTTATTTTCATTAATTTATTTTATTTGCAATTGTATTATTTGGGTTAGTTGACTAGCAACTAATTCCGCCCACCTCCTTTAAACCCAGATTTTACTTGCTTTCATAAAAATATAAAAATACAAAAAGAAATCTTCCCCCCCCTTAGGCCATTAGAGTAGTTTTTCAACGTAACGACACATTCCCCTAGAGAAAGACAATCCCCCGGTACTTGCCACTTCACTATACTAACATCGGTCAGGTACACTGCCTGTGGGGATTGCAAGCCTCTTGAATCCCTCGGAGGTAAAACCGTTGTAAGGTCCAAAACCACCATCAAGTTTTTGCGCCGCTGCCGGGGGAATAGTTTATTGTTTAGTTGAATTTTTTATTTTATTAGGTCTACTCATTAATTCCTATCTATGAATTTTTTTTCTTTTTATTACTTTCTCGTAGTCTATCTTTCTTGTCTTTTGTTCGTAAAGTTTTTTCCATTGCTCTTCCGTTCGCCATTAGGGGGAACGTGAATCTCCAAACCGCGACTGAGTTTTACAGAAGAAAATAATTTACTAATTTGGATAAATCAAGATGGGGAATGAAGTATGAAACAGGATCTTACATAGTTTTTGTGATACCTTGAGAAAAGAGACCAAGTGCATAAACTTTTGAGGAAATCACCTTAGGAGCCCCATCAAAAACCCCCAAAATCCTCTTAAGTGAAACCTATGCCCATATAGCCTTCACCGGATAGTTTCTTATGAACCCACCAAATTGTGAGATGGTTAATGTTGAACTACCTAGGTGCAGCTTGGATTAATTTCACCAAGACAATGATGAGTATGAGGAATCCTTTTAGGCAAATGGAACATAGTGACAAGTTATTGAGAATATTCTTATGAATCGGACCAAGATTTGAGATGAAAAGAAAAGGATTTGAGATACCTAGGGGCAATTTTGGGGGTAGACTTCAACAAAAACACATAAAAAGCCATAGGTAATCAAATAAGAGGAGGGTAAAGTAGAAAATCCCAAAAATCCACCAAGTACTCCACAAAACCCACCATCATTCGAGGCACCCACACCGCCCGTACTTACCCGGAAGAAATAAAAAGGAACCCTTTGGAATCCCATGGAGGTAGAACCTTTGAACCAAACACAACTAAGGATAAGGTTTTGAATGCTTTAGTGATCACAACCTTTCTTTTAGTCCTATGGAAGTTTCTAGTTTTGATGACCGGAGCCTCAACCAAAAACCGTTAACAATCTTCCATCCTTGGATAAAAAATTTAGGAATTGAATTAGGTCCCGATCCACCCATCAAAACATATAGTCCGGGAGTCTTAAGTTTAAGATAGTAACATTAACCCTTTGTAGGAGGAGCTGCATAGGAGTGAACCAGAACCTACATACTTACCACCCATTCATGAATTGATCCAAGAAACATTAGGGTTTTTAAACGGGTTTTGGGTCAAAGGATTCCCAACTAGGAATCTCTCAAGTTTGATAGAAGATGACCCCTTTTTAGGTGAAAACTTTAATTCACCCATTGACCCAAAGTGAACTAGGAAGGTTTTAAGTAAAGGGAGCACCCCCCCTTTAGATAAAATTTCACCCCACCACTTTTTCCTCACGCGGCATATTTTCCACCAAGATGGTGTGAAATCGCTACTATCACCCCCCTTTTAATCCTAAGTGTGGGAAAAAACCTCCCTTTATCCGTTAAATAAGGGGAGACAGGCTCGTGACTCGAACAAAAACAAGCGCTTTTTGGGGAGGCGACCCAAGCTTTATTTGCTTTGTGTGTTTATTTTTTTTGTTTGTTTGATTTTATTTGCTTCCGTATGTATTTTAATTTTTATTATTATTGATTCATGTTCAAAACTAAATTGTGAAAATGCTTTATCTTTTTTTTTAACTTCGCTTAACTACATATAAAGGTTTTTTTGCAAAAGTTAAGTGTAAGGGAAATCCAAATCGGTTTATTAGAACAAATGAACATGAATCAAACAATATTAAATTAACTCAAAATTAGTATTTTTGAGTCAAATGCTTGTATCGAGTCATAATATGTTTTGCAGGATTTCCAGAAAGTAAGGTAAAGGTTTTTTTCCAAAATTTTCCGGAAAATTAACATGAGAATTCTGTCAGATCATTTCGACGGCGTCAGGCCTTACAAACCTGACGGCGTCAGGTTTTAATTTTCGAAATTTTTGAAAGTTTTGTTTTTTACCGGAATCATAAAAAGTTTTTATAAAATCTCTAACTTATAAACTCCAGGAATTGCAAAATAATCATTCCACAAGCATTAAACCTTATATAGATTTATCCCGCCGTGTTATGCAGGTTTCCTTGTTTGTTTTCTCGGGTTTTTAACAGGTTTTTTTGGGAAACAAGGATGTAATGGAATCAAGTTTTGGCGCTGTTTTAGCCCTTGAAGCTTCAACATTACCTTAAAGAAGATCTAACCATGTTACCCCCCTTTATCCACCGAGCGAATCAGGGAGTATTTGATTTCATTCTTTTACCTTATTTACTTTTCTCTTGTTATTTGAACATTGGGGACCAAGTTCCTCTTAAGTGAAGGGGGGTAAAGTACGATATTTTTAGAGAATGCTATTACCTTGATTTTTGTTTGTTTGATGGTAGATGTGTAATAAAACAAGAGAAAACCGGGTTAAGGCAATTTTAGTCCCAAAATTTTAAAATTTTTTTACAACAAATAGGAGTGAAACTTGGTCTTAATGACGTCTCACGATAGGAGTTATATGACTACCACAAAACTTACCACTAAAAATTTTCCCCCCCCAAAAATGTGACTTCGCCCCTAGAATTGGTAGGGAAAAACATTTATGCTATGATGTGTGTACCGTAGGGACTTGATTCTAGAACTGCTTAGGACCATCCGAGGCCACAAGTGAGACTACATTCGTGTAGTTAGATTTACACATGTAAGAGGCATAGGATTAACCCATTGTTTTAACACCTGTGTTTTTTGTTATAATTACTTGGCTACATTGGTCAAGTAATTCTCCCACACCCTTTGCGTTGTACTCATTTTTAGAAACTTTTCCCCTATACACCCCTCAGAGCTTATCTTTTCATTTCAAACTTTAAGCATTTTCTTAAAGTAAGAATTTGTTTTACAAACCCCCCTTAAATGTACACCCAAATCGCCTAACCACCTTGTAGCACTCATTTTTAAATGCTTAGTGACAACATTTGTTTAAAACCCCAAGTTAATTATCTAATTGATTACATGGTTGCTAAGTCAGTCATATCCTTGTACTATTGTTTTGGGTGATTGGGACTCAGGGGTAAGTACTATGTAATTATAATGGGGAAGAACAACTTATTACCCCCATATTTCTAAATATTTTTAAAAATATACCAAGGTTTTGATAATCTTAATTCAGTCGATAGAATAGTAATTGTAAATTTGTAAAAGTTCAAGTGTAAAAGGGGGAAAGCAACGCCCCCCATGATGTATTATTTTGGATGGTAGGGCAAGAGTGTATGAAAAAAAAAAAAAAAAAAAAAAAAATCAAGAAAAAAAAAAATGAAAAAAAAAAGTAAAAAAACATACGGGCTACCATCCCGTTTTCATTTTATGTTTATTTTAACTTTTGTTATTTTTTTCATTACTTAAGTCAGTCTAGTCTTGGCTTAGCAACCCATATTGTAAAATGTGATTAATCAAGATCTTTAACTCGCCACCAGTAAAATATACTTATCCAACAAAACCGTGTTTTCATATCCCATAACTAATTTAAACCCGTTTAAAAGCCCTCTTTGATAGTTATCTTAGGTGCTTACCCTAGTGGAGAAGGTTTTTGATCCTTTCCCAAACCTATGGTAACTATTTGCTATGACAGGTAGTGAGAGATATTGTTCTTTTCATTTATGAGATATACTTTTATGACACCTGAGAGATGTGAGTATCTAAACACTAGTGAGGTGCTAGTGGTAATCTCCGTGCTTATTATGATTAAAGGGGAACGACTATTTGTTGTAATTACTTTTATATTAGCGTTAAAATGACCCCTAACTTGAAATTTTGATTAGAAAAAAGCGCAGCTTGAGGACAAGCAAATCTCAAGTTAAGGGTTTTGATGAAGCGAAAAGTTACTACTTTTAGGGGGTCATTTAAGCCCTAAATCGATTTATTTGATCAAATTTTTCCCCCTAAATCGTTCCTTTTTGTCATTTTAGGTACTTGGAGAAGAAATCTGGAAAAGGAAGCATTTTGGAAACTTTTTGGACATAAAATGAAGAAAACGACAAATCTCAAATCTGCTAGAAAAGGTCCTTGGGCGTCAAGCCCAGTGGACCCGTCGCCCCTTGATAGCCAAGAGGATTTTGAAGATTAAAGGGGGCGGCGTCGGGAAGGCCATCAAAAACCCTAACCGCGCGAGTGACGGCGTCACGACCCAAAGGGTGACGCCGCAGATCTTTTTTTCCTATATAACTTTCAAATTTTTTAGTCATTAGTGTGCAACTTTGTGAGGAGAAACCCTAAAACGATTTTTTCCTGCATTTTTAAAGGGTTTTATACCTTGGCTCCCCTGTTCAATGAAGATAAGTAATCAATTAATCATTCAAAATTTCTATGTGTTATTTGATTATATCTTTTTTCTTGTTTTTTATTTAAACTGCTAGGCAGATTTATCTTGTTTTTTTGTTAGATCTAAGAAACCAACTATTGATTATTAGTTGTTGGTGTGTTTTAATTGTTTGGATGTTTTGTTCATCGATGTTGGCTTAAGAAAACTGGCTAACCTCCTATACGGTAATTTGCTTGAACTTTTTAAGAAACATGACCAATGCTACTAAGTTCAGTTTTTCTTTGCCTATAAATACCAACCCACTTTACAGATTTTAGGCACCCTTTCACACATAGAAACTTCTGAGTTTAAACCTCTCACACCTTTTTTCTTTTCTTAAAAATTTTTAGTTTGTTTTTTCTTTTTTTCAAGAGTGATCCCAACCCTCCAACTTTGAGATCCTCTTCTTCCTCTTCAAACAAAGAAAACACAAAGTATCCAATTGATACAAGGTGTGTCTTTTCCTCTTCAAGTGCAAAGAGAAGAACTCAAGGTATCCGAGAAGATACAAGAGTTATAGTTGCTAGGTTGTTTGTAACACTTGTTTTAATACTTGATTTTTGTATCATAGCATACAACAAGATCATTTTTTTTTTAAATGAGAGCATGAGTGAAGATCATTGTATCTTACAAGAGACAGTGAACACTCTTAAGCCATTGGGCTTGTGGATTGATCAAGATGATCAAGGGTCATTAGGATATGTTAGTCAAGTGAGTGTTGATCATTGTGATCGTGTCGGATTTTGGGTGATCTCTTGAAGCCATGGGCTTGAGGTTTGATCAAGGGATCGTGGTAATTGGTGCACTAAGATTAGGTCGGAAATAGGATAAGCGACGGTACGGTTTTTTTCTCCCCTTAAGGGGGGTTTTGTTGCATAGGCTTGAAACTCTCGAGGGGTGGTACTCGGGAGTGGAGTAGGGCGAAGGGTGCTTCGTACCGAACCACTAAAAATCCTTTTGCCCGGGTTTTATCTTTCCAAACTTTTCTCTTTCCTTAATTTACTTATTATATTTTTAGTGTGTAGTTTCATGTGGTTTGTTGATTACACAAAGATTCGAATCAAGGTTTTTTAATAATAAACTTTTTAAAAGATTTCAAAAGAGTTTAAAAACTGGTAAAACATTCAACCCCCCCCCCCTTCTATTTTTCCACAGTGACTTTCTTTTCCGGAACATCCCAACCTCATCGGTTAAGTGCCCACTTTTGACACCCCCAAAGAGAATCTTATCGAAAATTAAAAAACTCCAGTTTCAAAAATTTTTTAAGCTTGGAAAGTTTTATTTCAAAAAACAACTTAAATTTTAGAAAAAGAAATTTTCATTTATCTATTAACTAACTAGCAATTTTTTTTAGAAGATCAAAACAAACTATTTATATTTTCCGCAATATATAGAAAACTTTCTTTTAGAAAATTTAAGTATAAAATTGAAATAAAACCTTATTTATTAATGTAATGCCTACATTAATAAAGCTTTTCTCTAAAAAAGTTGACCTAGGGGGACTTTTTTAAAAATGAAATTTCTAACTTGTCAAAATTTAAAAGAGCACTATTATTAGTTATGTTAGAAGCTTCGGGGAGAAAAAGCCACAAGTTATACTTATGAGCCTTTAAGATTTCCAAATAATCCTTGTTTATCATCTAACTTGTAAATAACTCTATCATTTTTCCTTCTTCGCAAATTTAAAATCCTAAATAATAAGATCCGCAATGTTTAGGCTAAAAAATCGCTTTTTAAATCAATTATGAACTTTTCAAACTCTTGGGGTTTGTTATGCTAGAATTCGCGTATTTAAAACTTTTGATAAAAACTACAAAACTTTCAATTATAAAGGTTAAGGGGACAAGCTAGAGCTCAACATGCTCGGTCAAGTCAAAACTTTATTCCTACTCTCACCAACGGAAAGTCAACAATGTGTCAAAACACTTATTATATTTTTGCAAAATTTTTTAAATTTTCTTCATTTTTTTTGTGTGGAAATTTGAAGGAAAAACGGGGTTGCGAGAGTATAAGGGAAAAATTCAAGGGTAAAATAAAATCGAAAGATTACCCCCCCCCCCCAGACAAAAAAGAAACATTTCCTCAATGTTTTGAAATAAGGGCTCTTAAGCAAATCAAAGCCGTTATTTATTATGCAATAATAAACATTAATTGATAAGATTTTTTTTTGGATACGGATTTCCTAATAAGCACTGAAGGTGAAACTCGAGTGGATAAAAGACAAAACCACGACATGAAAGTCTTCATAATTTTGGGTAAATCCTGGACATAAAACAACAAGCCAAAACACAAAAATGGAAGAGGTGGACCTCCTCACGTTACACTTATTAGAAAATAAAGAAGAAGAAAACACGGGTTGCCCCCCGGAAGCGCTTTTTAATTATCGAGTCGTTTAGCTTACTCGCCCGAATTAAATTTTTCAGGGGGAAGAAACTATGAAAGAGAAAATACCATCGGACTTCCATTAAAGAGTTTGGAAAACATTGAAGCACATGAAAGTTCCACTCCAGAGACCCACCGGCTCTAAGTAATGAAACTATAAGCGGGGGATGCTGGGGTCAAAAATGGAAATCCTCACGTCCCGAAGGAGTAAAAGGGAAATTCACATATAGGAAGAAAAGGAAGAAAGATTTTGTAACAAATTAGAGAAAGATAATGGCGATCCTCAAAATAAACCTCACATTTTTCCTTAATTTGTAAACCATCATTAAAGTCTTAATCATGGCTAAAAATACCTCAGGAGGGAGATTAGGATAATTCTTACTAAGCAAATTTCTCAAGATAGATTAAGTCCCCTTTCCAAGTATAACCTCCTTGGGGGTCAAAGTAAAATGATTTACCCGGTGGGAAAAGGTGAGCAAGTTCTTTTCGGCAACTCCTCATGATAAAGATTACTCCTATCGGCAAGAGGAACCTTTTTCAAAGAGAAATATCTAATCAATAAGAGAAAGATGAAAATGAGAAGTGGTGTTGCCACTATTCTTCTCTTCAGTATGATCTATATCAAAACAGAATGCTTCATAATCCGGAAGAGAATAATTGGAATGAGAAGTGGTACTGCCACTACTCTTCTCTTCGATATCAAATAAAAAAATTTCATAATCCGGTAAAGAATCATCAGAATGAGAAAGTAAATCCTTGAGCTTGAGCTTCGGAGGATTAGACGTCTTAATTTCCTTAATTTCTTCAATACTAATTTCCTTCGGAGGGAGTGAAGGTGTGTAGCAACCTGTAAAATTCCCCAGTAATTTGTACATTCCTAATCAAGTATTAAATATTAATACAGTTCAGTTAACCATTTTTATGGTCTAAATTTAAACTTTTGTTAATATATTACAAACACATTGGAGCGTGCTTACACACGGACTACAAATGATCAAACACACCCATTATATATCAAATGGATCACCAACACTATTTCTAGCCCAAGTCTTGGTCTATTACTATTCATCAGGCCCAACCCAATATTTATAATTTTATTAAGCTTCATATAACACTCGAATGAACACCCATAGCTTTAGCCCAATTTCTCTCAAAATCGACACATATGTTATGCAACTCTTTGCACTTTTTGAACCTCTACACTCCAAAGAATGAGTGTGTCAAACCTCATTTCCCCATTTGAACGTTTGATGGCTTAACGAGAGCCAAAGCAAACACCCATCGAGACATGTACCAAGTCACACCCATTTTACCCATTTTTAACACAACTCGATTTAACTTGTTTTTCACCTATGCATTTGATTTCCTATAGTCAATTATGAGTTTATAACTCCCTTTCGCACCATCTTCTACCTTTGGTCACGTTGAAAACCATTTTGGACCCATTAATATGTTGTACGCCAACATATATATATATATATATATATAATATAATATATAATTATATATATATATATATATATATATATATATATATATATATATATACATACATATACATTCATAATTCATACTCGATACATGGCTATGTTCAAACACCAAAACCTCCTCCTACGTATTCAAGTACTCGAGTGATATTCCTTATCCCTGCTAATACACCAAATCAACAAGTTGCAAGAGTATTAAACATTAAATCGATCTATAAATACATGTATGTATACATGCATTAAACTTCTTTCACAACATAAGCTTCTATCTCATTTTTACTAAGTTCCTCCCTTTACCGAGAGTCCTCAAGCACCAGAAGCAATATCCCTTTGTTTCTAGCCAAGTTCAATTCGTATAACTCTTTTTCGAACGCTTTGGTGATAGTTTACACGAGCTACGATCACATTTCCTTGTTCTTGAATCATTTCAAACGTTAAACTCCACCATTAAGGTGTAGTAAGTCTTTCTAAACCCCCTGTGATTTATTCTATTTGATTATACACATCTCATGCATCGTTTGTCATTTATTTTGAATGTATACTTCATTTTATTTCATTTTACGCTTTCGTCATTTATTTTCTTTCGTATATACGCAATGACCTCCTTATGGATGGCTAAGAACATGTGTATTATCTATACTCGACACTTACATATTTGTTCATTTACTTATCACACTCATTTTTATTCATGTCGAATCATATTTCATTTTTATATGTCATTTACATATTATGCAACCATGTTATGTCGACAATAGAAATGGACTGATTAAAACGAATTCATATACACGACACACTAATTTTATTGTACAAATCGTTTCTTTACAAGCTCGTTTAATAAATTCATGTTTTGAGTTTTCCCTCATAAGCTCATATAAGCTCATTAAAAAGCTCAAACCTATCGCTACTAAAACAAGTCGCAACCCTTTTTATTTTTCAGATTGGGCTTAAAAGCCCAATAAGCAAATAATAAGCTATCCTGATAAGCTAATCATATAAGCACTTTTGTATGATTTTCTAGACCCTTTTTACAGGCCCAACATAAGCCCATTTTGTCCTACAAACCCATGGATCGAAAATCACTAATGGGCTTTGAATTTAATCGTTAAAAGCCCATTAGCTTAAAAATAAGCACTTTGCGAAATAAGAAGTTGGAATTCACTTTAATAAGCTTTAATAAGTTGTATAAACTCTCGGAATTATTTTCCAACTCTTTTTGTAAAAATTGGACTAAGTTTGCAAAGGTTATTACTATTTGGGTTGAAAATGTAAACTTTACTAAACTATTTTTCTAAAAATGTTAAAATAATAACTTGATGATACATATGGATAAAACAGTAAACATGTTGTTTATTTTGTCATTTTGGAAACAATGGGACTAAAAATGTAATATATGCATAACCAAGGACTAACGGTGCAAATTTAACACCGTTAGGGTAAAAAGTGTAAAATTGGTAAAAGTACAAGGACCAAACAGAACTTTACCCCATATTTTTTTCTATTGCATATTTTACATTTTCCCACTCATTCACATGCATTTTTACGTTTTGTTCTGTATTAAATTCCGTTTACGTTTATATTTATATATAACAAATTTTAACGATTAACTTAACGATACGTTCAAACACCTTTCGAGGGAGCGATATTTATGAAATCAATGACATAAAAACATGATAATATTATGTATAATATTATTTTTGAACTTTAAGCATTTTAAGCATATCACACTCATATCACACACCAAATCGTTATCCGTTACTCGTTTTCACACTCAATGATCATATTATGTCACAAATACCAAATTCTCAGACTTAACTATTATCCAGGTCCTATGTTGGAGCCGTTTCCGTAACTTTACTTGATTTCACATTTCCACCTTGCCAGTTACACACAAGGTGAGTCATAGCCCCACTTTTACTTATTTATCAAAGTTTACTCTCTATGGGGGAGATACATGCTACAAACTAAATACACAAGTATTTTCAAGTATTTTTGTATGCTTCACCAGATTTATATTGCCTAAGTTATGCTATTGCCAAAAGCCCCTCACATCATGAACCATTAATCACTTGCGAGTGAACGCGAATATAGTAAATAGATCTATTAGAGGCTGACTGACTATTCCACTAATGCCGGATTAATAGTCTTAGATACTAGCCGGATTAGTCGCAATGCACTATATTTGAAAGAAATAGGAAAATGGCAAAATCACCTATTACTCGAGGGCCCCACACCGGTTACTACCCTGTTAACGTTTGGTGTGTCATGAGACTTAGGGCAATATGTACAAATGCAATATCACCATTTTAAACATGATTGTAATTCACAGGCAATTACTACTTGTGTACTCTAAAACTAATTATTATTACAAACTCTATGATTTCACTCAACAATTTTGTTGACTTTTAGCATGTTTATCTCAGGTAATTAGTGGAGCAAACAAGGCACGGAGTGGGCAACAAACCAAGGGTTTTAATGTGGTGTAAAACAAAATAAAGTCATGTCATTCACTTTTAAACTACTACACCCTTTTATGGGAAGTTTACAACTATGATATTTTCACATTTTGTACTTCAACTTTGATTTGAATAACAAGTACTTTCAAAATGCCTCTTTTGAGCCATTTTCTATTATTATGCAAAGATCCTCCCCATAATACCCCGATTAGTCTTCCGCTGTTATATTATAAATTAGGGGGTGTTACTGATTGGTATCAGAGACATAATTATAGAGAACCAAATGTTTTCAAACATTGAACTATAATTACACTTTTCAAAATGAATGACTTTTACACCATACCACTTTACACCCTCCGTGCCTGCATAACACCGTGCTCAATATATTACTTTTAAGATTATGTTACACTAATCTTCACACACTTGATAGTTACCCTCACACACACTTGATATTTACTCTCACACACCTGATTATTTTATGTTGATTCTCACACACATGATTATTTCACCTTGATTTACACACACCTGATTATTTCACCTTGATTTACACACACCTGATTATTTCACCCTGATTTTCACACACTTGATTATATTGATTACTTACAATTACTATTTACGAATTATTACAGTACCATGTCTACAATCTCCCACCTGAGTACCTCATCATCGGATGTAGAATCCGAGGACACCCTATCATCCATCACCTCCCCATTGACAGAAGACCCATATGTTTTAGCTCTACGAGCACATGTTCCACCACCACACCCAGAGAACCAACCAGATTCTCCCACATACACCCCCTTACTGACGACCAGTATACAGATGCGACAATGGTTGCCAGCAGAGGAGTCAGATACACCTTCACCTACTCCATCACCCCCACCTGCACCGGTAGCCTGAACCATTCATGATACCGTTTAGGAGTCACCCAACGGTTGCATTAGGATGCATACACCTCGCGTAAGGGAACGCCTACCTATTGTGCCAATTGTACCACCATTTCCACCCTACTCCCCTACATCACCCCTAGATATGATCGGGATGACACCCCCAACATCACCCGAGTATCAGTACGCATTACCACCATTGCGTTTATCATCACCCCCACTTAGACCCGATCACCTATTCAACCAACTCACCTAGACCTACCCATTTACACCCCACCAGCAGAAACCGACTCCAGAGGAGGATTTACCCTCTTCGAGCCGGGCTCGTATAGCAGGACCCAGTTATCCACCCTCACCATTATTGTCGTTTCCACCCGGTTTCACTACACCATCTCGAGTCTTCGATACTGGAGAGAGCTCACGGGCAGCATTAGCCCACACCCCTACTCCATCCTCCATCATGACGTGTCTGGAGCGTCATGAGAGGCAAATCGATACTCTTCTGAGTATAGTTGACGAGACACCGTTGGACCGCCTCGATACGGTCAACGACACTATACATAGTCTCATATTTAGTAGGATAGATCTCCAGGATGGTCTGACCAGGATACGGTCAGAGATGTCTGAGACCCGCACCCGCATCACAGCCTCACTTTGGGAGGAACAGAGGCATATTGTGGAAGCTTCAGAAGCACGCCACAGAGCCGAAACCTTTAGAGAACCTAGTGGAAGACATGCAGGTTCAACACCAGACTGACATTCAGAGGCTCCTGGATCAAATATCACAGCTCACCGGGCCCATGGACGAGTCTTTTAGCAGTTAGACATAGATTACATCTATATAGTTTTGAGGCATCTTAGCCTGCCGCATATGGCATTAATAAAGGACTTTGTAATCATTCTGTTATGTAAACAATTGATTCAAGTATGATTTACTATATCTTGATGTTGATTTATGCTACTGTGCTTATTCATGTGTATTGTGATTGTGTCAGACATGTCGTGATGTTACTTATGATTGTTATGGTTCTCTGAATGATACAAATGGAATGTAACTACAAACACATAACAAGGAAAATTTCAAGAGAAATTTGATGAATGTAGAGAAAGTTGCTTTTGTAAAATGATAAACCACTTTGTTCCTTAACAATCCCACACCAAGAGTTGATCATTTACCCAATCATGTCATGATTCTATGATTTTTCCATCACATTGTGACAATATTGTTAGGAATTGTATACAAATTCCCTATTACTCAATGTATTCTAACATGATCACTATGTGGGTTCTAAATCTGTATTTTCTTATGGTATTAACAGAAAATGCCTCGCACAAGAAACCAAGAAACTGCCACTCCCGCAACAGCTATGACTCCTGAAGCTATCCAAAAATTGGTAGCTGATAGTGTTGCAGCAGCTCTAGAGACTCAAGCGGCTAACGTAGCCCGCTCTAGCAACAACAACCGATCCACCGCTGAAAGTGAGGCATCTGCGTCTCGCAAATGCACATACAAAGATTTCATAGGTTGCCAGCCAACTTATTTCAGAGGTTCCGAAGGAGTTACCGAACTCGCTCAGTGGTTCGAATGCTCCGAAACCATATTTATGCGGTGCAACTGTCCTGACAATAGCAACTCTTCAAAGGCGGATAGTAAGACAACCGAGGGAAATCGATAGACTGCAACGGTTTGCATAAGACGATGTTATGAAAGGTCATGAAAAAGTTTTAGCGATTTACGGTATTACTCACGATGTTTGAGAAAATAGAAGAGACCATTAAAAATGTAAGTATAGATGCGTAATCGGAGAAAACAAGGTTTGAGCTCAAGCTCCGAAATAAGCGTAAGAGGTCAAAATCAGTCAAACATTTATATAATTAACCTTTATATAAATAATAGTGATGCTATAAATAAGCATAGTGATCGAAAAGTACACCAAGTGTGTATATAAATAGCATGTAAGTCGATAGAATATCGGTGCTCCAAAAATGAACATAAATGTTCGAGTATTTATATAATTATCCTTTATATAAATAAGAGTGTATATCATCATATTTATATAATACCATTAGTGATGACATATAAGTAACAACATAGGCAGTCTGGTGGTACACGCGCACGGATATCGGATACGGCAATGAGAGACTCTTTAGTGAAAAATAGTTATAGTTTGGGTTTTGAAAACGACCCAGTTCTCTATAACTGTAGCTCTGATGCCAATCTGTAACACCCCCAAAATTATCGCAGCGGAAGATAGATCACTGGGGTATTACTTCCTAGCACAAAGTACAAGTCATGAAAAATGACCCTTGAAAAGAGACGTTTTAAAAGTGTTTCACATTTGATACATTAAATTCTCAGAGTTTGCAAAGGTCCCAACAGTTTTCATAAAACACAATGTTTTCAAAAGATTTGCAAATGTTTTAAACATAACATAAATCTTTAAAATATAGACTCTTCAAATGTGAATATGCCGAGTCCTCAAAATATATCCGTGCGACTCCATCCAAGACCTTCATGCCTTTAAACCTGAGATAAAACATGCTAAAAAGGTCAACACAAAGGTTGAGTGAATCCATAGAGTTTTAGTAATAAGCAGTTGATCACAATATCATTTATAAAAGTGACTAAGCAACAAATGCAGAGTCTAGTAAGGTAATTATTGCACTAAGCTCATGACATCGACGCCTTAAGTAATAAGTATGTAAGTTTGCCCCAGTGGGTGCCTTGCCAAGCACCTAGAGACCTCAAATATAGTGCATATGGTTGCCCATGCAAGGGCAGCGGTCCAATATGGGGAGTTCAATCCCAAATAGATCTATTCACAATATTCGCGCTCACTCGCAAGTGATTAACGATTCATGATACGGGGACTTCATGGCAATAGTAGTACTTAGTGTCAATAATACATTCAGTTTAGAATACAGTTTTCAAGCAGTTGTGATCATAATAAAAGTAAGTAGCATGTATCTCCCCCACAGGGTTTATAAATAGTTTAAGAGTAAAGGTGGGGCTATGAACTCACCAACGATGTAGCAACGGAATCGGAGAAGTGTGCACGTCGAGAAAACCGCAAGATCACAAGTGACCTAAATAAAATATAACACGACTTAGGCTCGGGGATTAAAGTATAATACTTATTATTTATGACTTAACTCAGTACTTGAACTCAAAATATCACATGGTCATTTATTTAAAAGTCTTATAGCAAGACATGGGTCGAAAGACGTTTAATAAAGTTTATATGGTTTAAAAATGCAATGCTGATGGAAATTTTATAAAATTGCCGCACCAATTGGGTCGCCATTTCTAAACCGTGAAGGCTAAAATTATGAACTTTATATGCTTAGAAAGGTATGACTCTGTAAAATATGAAAATCAAGGCCTCACATTACTGAGAACTTCAGAACATGGGTAAAATTACAAATTTACCCCTGTGTCTCTAGATAGTTATACTCAGCATCCAAATGGGTTTAGGAAAAAGAGTGTATCTTCTTATCTACAGGTCTAATGGACACATGGCTTGTGGGAAAAGTTTTCTACAGGTCTTGGCTACAACTTTCATGTTTACACCAACCTAATGTTCTTTACAACATTTTAGAGTAATTAGCCTTTCAAATCTGACATGCATTCCTGGACCAGTTTTAGTGTGGATTTTCTCTAAAAATCTCCAGGACGAATTAGGAGGTAAGGTTTTCGGGGAAATGATCCTAAGACTTGTAGCTATCTCCCAATATTTTTATTTTTTCATAAAACCTTCTGGGTACAAAATGGTGAACGGATCTTGAAGCATCAAATCTGGGACAGACTATTGACCAATCAAAATGGCTACTTTTGTACATTTATTACCTCTAATACACATGCATGTCTAAGATCAATCATTCCTACTCTTTTATTCATCCAAAAACTCAATATTTCCAGAAGATGAAAGATCATTTTAAAGATTAACTTCAGTTTTTATAAACAAAACATTTGGAAAATCATTAACAAGTTCAAAAATCATATAGATCCATAAATCTCTTGCATATCTTTAACAAATCCATCCTTCCAATTAACCAACAACCTATTTCTATTAAATCTTAAGTCAAATCATATAGATTTACACATGCAAGAGATGTTTGCTTAGCCTTAAGAAAAATTACTGTTAGGAATATAAATATTCAGATGAAGGCTCGGTCACCCCGAGCATCTAATTAGCATTCTATAGCTCGTAGGCTTATCTATATTAGCTTAGTATTATTAGTATTAGTATTAGTCGTATCTATATTTGTGGAGGGGTCGGGCTTTCCCCCACTGTCAGCTCACTCCACAGTCCACTAGGGACATAACATGTAGTAGTATATATATCCCTTCCCACACAAGGGAAGGGTTGGACCTTTTCACTTAATCTAATATTACTTGTGTTTCTCTCACTAAAAAGGCTCCCACTTCTCTCTAGAAATGTTCTCTTATTCGATCCATACAACCCTCAAACTAGAGATTCATGTATTGTGAATACCCTACAATTGGTATCAAGAGCCATGGTTAGGTCCATGAGAGTTGGTATTCACGAATTGGTGTAGTTCTTGAGGTTTTTTGTTGGTTCGAATTGTGGTTTTAAGTTTCTCTTGGATTCGGTTTGTTTTGTAGCTTAAACTTCATCTTGTTTTTTGTTTAGTGATTAGAGGCTGTTTTATATTGAATTTGTGTAGTTCTTTAGGTTTTTCTTGGTTAGATTTAGTTAGATTTGTAGTTTTTTTTTAAGTTTTAGTTTCGGTTTTATTAAGTAGTATAAATCTCATCTTTGTACTTTGTTTAGTGATTAGAAGTTAGTTTTCTTTGTACTTTCTAGATTAAGGATTGTATTAGAGTGGTATTTGGTGTTTGGATTCACAGATCCAAGAACAGTGTGGTGATTTTGGAGCAATTCGTGGGTTTTTGTGAAAGTGTTCTTGAATGCGGTTTTGTGTTGTTGGACGACTCTTGAATGCGGTTTGTGTAGTATCGAGAACTCGGTTTGTCTGTATACTAGTTTAGGCAAAAGGACAAACGGCATTGATAGTGACAGGTTTTGGAAGTTGGTGCCAACGCGGTTTGTCTCTACGGTGCGTACGCGGTTTGTGTCTACGCGGTTTGTATATCCGGTGTGAACTCGGTTTGTCTATTTGGCGCATACGCGGTTTGTGTCATACCGGTTTGTATCTTTGGTGTGAACTCGGTTTGTATCTTCATTGTGAACTCGGTTTGTCTCTTGGCACATACGCGGTTTGTACCTCCATTGTGAACTCGGGTTTGTCTATTTGGCGAATACGCGGGTTTGTATCTTGGTGTGAACTCGGTTTGTCTCTTGGCACATACGCGGTTTGTATATCCGGTGTGAACTCGGTTTGTCTATTTGGCGAACACGCGGTTGTGTCTTTGGTGTGAACTCGGTTTGTCTCTTTGGCGCACACGCGGTTTGTGTCTCCTGTGTAAACTCGGTTTGTCTCTTTGACGCACACGCGGTTTGTGTCTCCTGTGTGAACTCGGTTTGTCTCTTAGGCATATACGCGGTTTGTGTCTACGCTGTTTGTCTAGCGGTTTGTGTCTTGGTGATTTTAGAAATTCCCGCGAAAGATTCAATTTCTCGGTTAAATCACAAGATCAGTAAAAACCCGTAGTTACTATGGCTACCACATCAAGTACATCATCAGATGATATTTCAGGCAGCAGGTCTGACACTCTCCACCTATGCTAGATAGGACGGATTATGAGTCTTGGGCACAACGAATTAGACTTTACTGCTTGGGAAAAGATAATGGTGTTAACATTCTTAAGTCAATTGACGAAGGACCTTATCAGATGGGTACCACCAGAGACGTTTGTTACAACTGGTGAAGATGGTACTGTAACTTGGGCATCGACAACCTAGAAACTACAATGATCTTAATGAAGAAGAAAAGAAGAGGTATGATGCCGATATTAGAGCCTCCAACATAGTTATTCAAGGTCTTTCCAAAGGATGTATACAAGCCATCAATTTTAAACACTGAAGCCAAGGCTGTGTGGGACAACGTTAAAATGTTGTTGGCAGGGTCAGAGCTCACAAAGGAAGAATCGTGAGTCACAGCTGTATGATGAGTTCGAGCATTTCAAAATGAACCCAGGAGAAAATGTCACAGATTACTATGTGAGATTTCATAAGTTGGTGAATGATATGAGGATGATCAGAATGACTATGCCCAACATCCAACTTAACTCAAAGTTTGTGAACAACATGACTCCGGAATGGGACAGATTTGTTACTACTGTCAAACTCAACAAAGTTTTAAGGGAGACTAACTATGAACAGCTGTATGCTTACCTGCAACAACATGAGAAGCATGCTGCCTATGATCGGGTGCTGAGAGAAAAGTTGAATCCTTCAACTACGAATGACCCACTGGCTTTCATGACAAATGTACAACCAACAATCCAATCATCATCCTATCCAAGCTATCACCAACTTCACTCACAAGTACCTGCTATGAGTTCACAACTTGACTCAGGCTACTCTCAGACCGACAAAAATGATTGACAACCTCACCAATCAAGTATCTCTACTGGTTCAACAGTTTCAAGCATCACTCCCTCAGACCAACAATCAGTTAAGGAATTCTTCCAACCCACGCAATCTAGCAATGGTGGAGGACGGGAAAATTGTGGTCCAGAATGTGCAAGGGAGAGCTGGTAGAAACATGGGTCGAGGTTATGTGCAGAACAGAGCAGGGAATGCCAATCAGGGGCAAGGGAAACAGATCAAGTGTTATAATTGTGGGGGGCTTGGACACATTGCTAGAAACTGCAATCAACCTAAACGTCCTCAGAATTCAGATTACTTCAAAGACAAGATGCTGTTAATGCAAGCTCAAGAAAATGGTGCTGTATTGGATGAGGAAGAGTTATTGTTCTTGGCAGGAGATGGAGGAAATACGTTTGATGAAGATGTGGATGAGAAACCTGTTCAGGATCTGGCACTTAATGATCCTAACATCTTCAAGGCAGATGACTGTGATGCATTTGACTCTGATGTGGATGATGAACCTACTGCTCAAACTATCTTCATGGCTAACTTGTCTTCCCTAGCCTCATCTCGTCAAGCTGGTTCTTCTAATGCATCCGTGATTTCTGAGGTACTAAAAATTTATGACACATATAATATTGTCGAGGGACATCAGATTCCCGAAGAAGTACATCAGGCGGTTGTTTCTGACTCAAGTGATGTTGATATGGAAAATAGCAATATTGTCTCATATGAACAGTATTTGAATAGCAACAACTCGCCTGATGTACCAAATGGTGAATCCTTTGTCAATAATGATGTGTGTGCTATGAGTAATGTATGTGCCTTAGACAATGCTAGTAATGTAGATAATGCATGTGAGTACCATGAGAACCAATTGCCTGTCCCTGATAATAACTTGATCACTAGACTTAACATCTATAAAGAACAAGTGGCTATGTATGAACAGCGTGCTAAGTTTGAGCTTAATGATCGTGAGCAGAAATTAGAAGGTCAAATGAGTACACTTATTAAAGAGTCTAGAGTGCGAGAAGAAACATTAAAATTAGAGTTAAGTTCTTTGAAAAGTCAGCTAGAACAGTCTGTCATACAAAAACAGGAAGCACAAAAGTGTGTAACAACACTTAGGCAAGAATTCAAACAAAAAGAAACAACTCTTTTAAATGATTTCTCTAAACTCAAGACGTTTAAAAATAAGCTTGAAGATAAGTTGTAACACAACAAAATCAAACCATACAAACTGCTCAAATGATCATAAGCACAGAAAGCTGAGTGATAAGCATAGTAAATCATGATAGGTGAACCAAAGTCAACCATCCTTAGGGACATGCAAGTACTTCAACCTGCCCTATATGATGGTAATGTAATGATTAAGCCTATTCATGACCAACCTGAGCATATCTACACTGATGAAGAGGATGAGTTAAGTGATAAAACGAAAGAAAAAATGAATGAGAAAATGAGGGATCCCGAGTGCATAGCCAGACGAATAATAAATCAAACCCCATGATTATTATGAGGAAAATCGTTTGACTGTGTTTGCTCCTCAAAAGAAGTTAACACCTGAACAGATATTTTGGAAACAAGATAGTGAAAAACTTAAGGAAGATAAACTTAAGGCCAACACCCCCCTCATTCGAAAAGTTGCGTCCATAACGGTGTATCCTCCCAATACACCTAGGAATTTGGTGCCTTTGTCTCTTCCCACTGAATGCAAAACCTTTATTAGCTTATATGTGCTTTGGCAACTGTTTGCTGATTTTGATAAAACATGTAAGAAGAGAATCACACCAACCGCATCACTGAGGGGGAAAGGTGTTTTGAACATACAAAAAGGTGTTACTTAACTGAGGGCATGCCATTCTTTAAACTACTTAAAGAACACTTTGAAGGGTTGCAAACTGCCCTTAAAGCCGAAATAAATGAAATGAAAGTAGTATTTAAAGATATGGAAAATGAGGTGAATGAACATGCAATAGAACTTAAGAGTCGAGAGATTGAAAGAAAAAACATACTCATTACTAACGACAACTTGATTGCTAAATGTATTGCACAAGATGTATTTTACACTGTCACTGATTCTGCATTGTCTGCTTGTCAATTTAATGAGTATGCTATTGCGTTAAATGTCACCCAGAATCGTGTTGTTGAGCTTGAGGGGGAGAATTTGAAATTGCTTGAAAAAATTCAAAATGACGACCATGATAACATGGTTAAACGTTTTTCTAAACTAGAAGTTGATTATTTGAACTTGCAACTTAAACATCAACACTTAGAAGAAAAATGCAAAATATCAAATGTCAAGACATCCACGGATGTTCCTGAGTTTGATACATATTTTGAATTAAGCAAACGTGATGAAACAATTCAAGCTCACACGAACACGATTCGACTGCTGAGGGCCCAAATTGCCCAATTGAAATCCAACAAGTGTGAAGTAAAATGGCACCAATAAACCTTCGTCTTCAGATTCTCAGAATTTTCAATATCAAAACACCATAAATAAGCTACATTATGAAAATGAGTGTTATCGAGAAGAAAATTCAAAGGTTAAACAAACATTTCAAGGAGTTATATGATTCTATTAAAGTTACAAGAAGCAATCATAATGATCAAATAACCTCTTTGACAAATGAAATTGAGAATCTTAAGGCTCGGGGTGAAAGGTAAAATGCCAT
Source organism: Artemisia tridentata subsp. tridentata (assembly GCA_021014915.2). Classification (NCBI taxonomy): domain Eukaryota; kingdom Viridiplantae; phylum Streptophyta; class Magnoliopsida; order Asterales; family Asteraceae; genus Artemisia; species Artemisia tridentata. Next base: position 243,061,079 of record CP139505.1, read on the forward strand.
GCACCACTTGTAATTGTGATGCACCAAAGGGTACTGATAGTAAAAAGTATGATGTTGATGTTGGGCGTATTCCACTTAAGCTAAGAAACACAGCCTTGCCCATCAAACATATCTCGATCATCTTAGAGAAGGCCTTGACACACTTCGTGAGATAGTTGAAGAGGATAGGAATGATAAGCCACTCAATCAAGCAGTTGTCTATGCATGCAAACTCACGAAAAGGATTCAGGAAAACTTAGAATATGCCATAGGCTCAATTCCTAAGTTTAGAGGCCATAGAGATAGATTTGTTGCAATCATCATCTAATGTTGTGAACAAGCATGTAGCCTTTGATCTACCACCCAAAACATCAGAACCCAACACATCATTATCAGGAAGGCATGTGACAGAGAAACAAACTAATGTTACCTTCGATACTTCTACAGGAGTAAAAAGTGACACACAAGCTAGCGGGTCAAGGTCTAGAGGAAATGAAAGAAAGGATATGACTGCGCCAGCTAAGAATGTTCACTTGAAGAATGTAGAAGTCCAACCTAGGAACAATAAGTTTACAATGAGTAGAATGAATCGTGTTGATTCTAGTATCAAAAGTACTGTAATTAATTCGAATTCTAATGCTATCTGTAAAACATGCGACAATTGTTTAATTTATGCTAATCATGATGAATGTGTTGTGTCTTTCCTGATGTCTTCTGCATCATCCCACGATAAGAATGGTAGGATAACTGAAGCATGCACAAAGGTTTGGAAAGCAACAGGAAAAACATTTGCTAGCATAGGCTATCAATGGAGACCCACTGGAAGGAAATTCAATTTAGGAAAACAGAGATCGTTACCTAAAATGAATAAGCATAAAATTGTGAAGAATAAGGAATGGAGACCAACTGGTAGAATCCTGCCTTTAGAATCACAATGCCTTCCATCTAGGTCTTGTCCTACCTCTAGTTCCGTCTCCTCAGCAAAGACAGTAGCATCTGTGAAATCTGTGGCTTCTGAATATGTATGTGCTGACCAAATGGACCCCAATTGTACGTGGGGATCCACATTTTTCAGTTATCCATTGTTGTCTGGTTTCAAATGCAGGTCGTACAAATCGTCCTGTGGTATTTGGACTCAGGCTGCTCAAAACATATGACTGGGGATCGCTCACGGCTCAAGAACTTCGTGAAAAAGTTTATCGGGACAGTTAGATTCGGGAACGACCACTTTGGTGCTATTATGGGTTATGGAGATTATGTGTTTGGTAACAGTGTAATCTCAAGGGTATATTATGTGGAAGGACTAGGACACAATCTGTTTTCTGTGGGTCAATTTTGTGATTCAGATCTGGAAGTGGCTTTCAGAAAGCATACATGTTTCGTCAGAGAATTGGATGGTTTAGATCTCCTCAAGGGCAGTCGGGGCACCAATCTATACACCATTTCAATTGAAGAAATGTTGAAGTCCTCTCCCATATGCTTGCTCTCTAAAGCCTCTAAAACAAAATCATGGCTGTGGCATCGTCGTTTGAACCATTTGAACTTCGTACCATTAATAATCTTTCCCGTAAAGATCTTGTTAGAGGGATGCCCAGACTAAAGTATGAGAAAGATCATCTCTGCTCTGCATGTCAACTGGGCAAAAGCAAGAAACAAACCCACAAACCTAAAACCATCAACACCAACATGGAAGCTCTTCATACCCTCCACATGGACTTGTGCGGTCCAATGAGAATACAAACCATTAATGGAAAGAAGTACGTTCTGGTGATAGTTGATGACTATTCTCGGTTCACATGGGTAAAGTTTTTGAGAAACCAAGGACGAAACTCCAGAGGTTATCATTAAACTGATAAAACAGCTGCAAGTAAGGCTCGATAAAACTGTCAGAATCATCCGCACAGATAATGGTACGGAGTTTGTTAACCAACAACTCCGTAATTTTCTATGAAAGTATTGGCATCACGCATCAGAAAAGTATCCCTCGCACCCCTCAACAGAATGGGGTGGTTGAACGAAGGAACCGTACTCTGGTGGAGGCTGCAAGAACTATGCTTATATTTTCAAAGACCCCGATGTTTCTCTGGGCAGAGGCTATTGCAACAGCATGTTACACTCAAAACCGATCCCTAATTCATCCGGTTCATGAGAAGACTCCCTTCGAGTTAATTCATAACAAGAAACCAGATCTTTCCTTTCTACGTGTGTTTGGTGCACTCTGCTATCCAACTAACGATAGTCAAGACTTGGGAAAGTTAAGAGCTAAAGCAGATATAGGTATTTTCGTTGGATACGCACCAGACAGTAAAGGGTATCGAATCTACAATAAAAGAACCCGTAAAATCATGGAAACCATTCATGTTACGTTCGATGAGCTAAGTGAGCTACCTGTTTCAGGACAAATCAGTTCTGGACCCGATCTTCACCTTTTGTCTCCTGGACCCATTAGTTCAGGACTTGTACAGAATTCCACGCCTGAAGATTCTTATGCGCCACCTACATGTGAGGAGTTGACGAAGTTATTCGATCCCATGTTTGATGAATATTTTGAGCCAACAAATGGAACCATCCCGAGTGAATCAGCTGTAATTCCTATGAATGAGGTTCAAGCCCCACAAGATTCAGAAGGACCTGCAGCTTCAGTATCAGTCAGTCACAATGCTCCTGCTGCCAGTCAATCGCCTTCGTCATCACACACTCAAACTTCTCCGGTAATGCAAGAATCTTCAGATAATAACTCTTTGGAAGTTAATCCTTTTGCTCCTGTTGAAGAGGTTCCTTTTGAAAACATATTTGCTCCTGAACATCCATCAGACACATCCTTACCTGAGGAACACAGCACTGCTACATCTGTTCATAACCAACAACCTCACGACCATCTCAGGAAATGGACCAGTGATCATCCAATCGACAACATCATAGGCAATCCCTCACGTTCAGTATCCACACGTAATCAACTAGCCACTGATGCACTATGGTGCTTCTTCAATTCAGTACTGTCTAAAGTCGAACCAAAAGATGCCAAAGAAGCAATGACTAAAGATTGCTGGTTCCAGGCTATGCAGGATGAAATCCATGAATTTGATCGACTTGAAGTATGGGAATTAGTGCCTCCTCCGGAGCGTGCAATGATCATTGCTTTAAAGTGGATCTTCAAAGTGAAGCTTGACGAGTATGGTGATGTCTTAAAGAACAAGGCACGGCTAGTTGCTAAAGGGTTTAGACAAGAAGAGGGCATTGATTTTGAAGAATCGTTTGCTCCGGTTGCTAGAATTGAAGCTATAAGAATCTTCCTAGCTAATGCGGCTAGTCGTAATATGATAGTCTACCAGATGGATGTCAAAACGGCATTCTTGAATGGTGACTTAAAGGAAGAAGTTTATGTGAGTCAACCTGAAGGATTCGTGGATGCTGAACACCCTACTCATGTTTACCGCTTGAAGAAGGCTCTTTATGGGCTAAAACAGGCGCCACGGGCATGGTACGATACATTGTCCAAGTTCCTCCTAGCAAACAAATTCTCCAAGGGTGTTGTTGATCCTACACTATTCACCAGGAAATCAAGAAACCATCTACTGCTAGTTCAGATATACGTAGATGATATCATCTTTGCTTCAACAGATCCTGGTGAATGTGATAGTTTTTCAAAGGAGATGAATTCCAAGTTCCAAATGTCCATGATGGGACAAATGTCATTCTTCTTAGGACTACAAGTTTCTCAAAGTCCCGGAGGCATATTCATCAATCAATCCAAATACGCCAACGAGATCCTGAAAAAGTTTGGATTCCATTCAAGTGAACCTGTTGACACTCCCATGGTTGATAGAACGAAGCTGGATGAAGATCCTTCAGGGATTCCAGTTGATATCACACAGTATCGAAGCATGATTGGATCTTTGATGTACATCACGGCTAGCAGACCAGATCTTCTGTTTGCTGTGTGCATGTGTGCTCGGTATCAATCCAGACCAACCAAGAAGCATGTTGAAGCAGTGAAAAGGATCTTCCGATATCTTCAAGGCACGGTTCATATGGGTCTCTGGTATCCTAAGGACACTGCAATGGAGTTAACGGCATACGCAGATGCTGATCATGCGGGATGTCAAGACACTCGTCGAAGTACTTCAGGAGGAGCTCAATTTTTAGGGGAAAAGTTGGTTAGTTGGTCTTCTAAGAAGCAGATGAGTACTTCCATATCATCTACTGAAGCTGAGTACATTGCTATGTCTGCATGTTGTGCACAAATCCTTTGGATGCGATCACAGCTTTCGGACTATGGATTCTCATACAACAAAATTCCCCTATATTGTGACAACAAAAGCGCCATTGCTCTCTGTTGTAACAATGTTCAGCACTCCAGGTCAAAACACATCGACATCAGGCATCACTTCATCAGGGAACAGGTGGAAAAAGGAATTGTGGAACTATACTTCGTGAGGACAGAGTTTCAGTTAGCTGATATATTCACCAAGGCCCTCCCAAGAGAAAGGTTTCAGTTTATTCTCCCACGCCTTGGCATGAAAAGCATGACTCCAGAAACCCTCAAGTGTCTTCAGGAAGAAAAGGAGGAGTAAAGGATTGTCTTCTTATATCCTTGTACATAGTTGTATATATCTTAAATCAAAAAGAAAAATACAAAAATATAAAACCTATAAAAACCATAAAAATCGAAAAAATCAGAAAATACCAAAAATAGTTCTACCTAGGCATGTCTTCTGTTTATCGATAACATTTACGTATCTAGAAATGTCATTCAACAATGGCACGGATTCTTAAATGAAGCTCGAGCAGAAGTTATACTAATCAGTTAAAACATGTCTTAATGGCTTGCAGTTACTTCATACTGCAACCCGCACTGTACAATGGGGAAAGCATGTCACCAAAAAGACAGCTGTTTCTCCAACCGGGTGATGTTCACCTGGGCATGGATTACTTTATATCCATGTTCTCCCGACTTGATGTACGTGTCAGTGCATCACTTCGTATATAAGAAGAGAAGTCTTCTTTTCATCAAGATTCTCTATCTTGTTTTGATTCTTCAAGAGAGTCTTGATGTTACACAAGGTGGTAAATTGAACTAAATTTTCACAAATGTCCGTCGCTCAATTGAATGACTACAACTATGTTAATGGGAAACGGATCATCAATTGAGGGGGAGCATATGTGTTCAAATTTCCGACACCTTGCCACATTTGTGCAAACATCAGCAGTGACACTCTCTCGCTGTTTCAAAGGGAGCATAGTATGCTTCAAAATCAGAATACATTTAAACCTGACCACATTTTCTCCCAAATTTTTCTAAATATATTTAAATCAATTGGGATCACAAATCTCAAAAGGTTTGAAATTTATGATCGGGGGAGAGAATGTGATTTAAATATGGAATCTGATAAAATGTGATGATTTGGAAGTTAATGTATGCTCTCCAGTATGTGCCAAACCATTTTGTATATCAAGGCACATATTGAGGGGGAGCAAAATGTTTTGGTAATAAACGCAAGCTCCTCCACATGTGCTAAAATCTTTCTTATATCAATGCACATATTGAGGGGGAGCAAATGGTTTTAACAAAACAAAGGATTTGGCATCTCATGTGGCCGTGACTCAGAATTAACCAATGAATTGACGATAGCTAAAGTCAGTAGTCGAAAGGACATGTCCTGGACGGGTAATAATTTCAAGCCAGTTTATCTGGTGATGTAAGCGTGTCTCGCAAAGGACGTGTCTAAGTAGAATGTACCGATTTCGAGCGACTTTCCTTTAATATGATCTGGACGGGTAATAATTTCAAGCTAGTTTACTAGTGATGTAAGCGTGTCTCGCGATGATCATATTCTTGGAAAATCAATCAATTCAAAAAGTGCGAGCTCTGCCTAACATGTGCAAATTTATAAAACAATCAACCGAGCACATGTTGAGGGGGAGCATTTGAAAAATATAAAACTCTCAAGTGTTTGCAAAAAATGTGTTTCAGAATCATGAACACTTTGAGAGATTTTTCAAGGATTTGGTTTTATGGCAATCGTGGAAGAATACCAAAGACCGACCATTTTAATTAATGCATGGAGTTATAAGGATGGTTAGGTTAGGCTTATGTTCCCACGATCCCGCCAGAGCCGGAGGGATCTACCCAGGGACAATCCACTAGTTAGTGTAGAAGTCCTTAGGTATGATTAAAAAAAGGAGATAAGTGGATAAGGGAAAAGTGCCGACTGAGATGGAGCTAGTACTGGAACAAACCCAACAAGGTTCTAGTAATGAAGTCTCGGTAAGCACTGAAGGGGTTGAAGAATGAAAAAGAATTGTAAAGAGAAAGGGTGAAAAGAAATAGCCCTCCTTACAACTTAGGCAGAAACCGGGTCAATACACATGCTGTCAGAACCACTTAGTTGGTTGCTGGCATTGAAGACAAAGTATCATGGACCCAGTGATACGCTGCACAACCCTCCCTAGCCACTCAAGGTCCCTCAAAGGACTCTTGTTTCACTTGTCACGGAGATCAATACATTTCTATCATCTCTCTCACTCCGAGTTAGATGATATTGAAAAGGTGGCAGTCCTCTCCAGCCTCCGATCACCAAATCAAAACGCACAATTGAGTCTAGAGCCACGAGATGCATAATAAGATCTCATAGGGACACAAATTATTTCTACACTGGGTGTTCAACATTAAGGACACCAGTTGTAATCTTAAGAGTCCTACGCAGATCTTAGCAATCTGCCAGAACATTTATGAGAGAATTTACTTATGTAATTCTCAATGATTGAATGGAAATTCCTGCCAGGGTCAACATCAAGCACCCCTGAAAGCAGGTCACTTAGGTAATTCCTCGTAGATTACGCTTTGTGGTCGCGGCGGTTTCAACCGGTCTACAGTCGTGGAGTGATCTCCAGCGACTCACCTAATCGTTGATTTACTACGGTAAAATCTTAAAAAGCCCTCTGTGGGTTTTCGATTAGGAACGGTCTTGGTAAGGATTAGAGAGAGTCTTCACACTATGCTGTTGACGATCTCGAAGTCCAAACTTGTAAGTACCGGTCGAATTATTGCTAACTGTCGTATGCAGGAATTTCTGGCGGATGTTGCTGTGGAATGCTGTAGCTGGTTGCTGTTGTAGCTGGTTGCAGAAAAGATGCCAATCCATCACCACATGTTCACACTACATCATCATTGTTATTCAACAAAGTCATGATCAACCTAAAGACCTTCAACACGGCTTCTGCTAACTCTGATGCTGAAGATCATGACACCAACCAGTGTGAGCATGTCGGCGCGAAGATTATCACATCACAAGGAAACATACTGCTGAAAGATGACTTGAATACAAATGTTGGATGATAAAGTCGAAGAATACACAAAAATCATCCAAGACAATCGATCAGTCATCAAATCATCACTGCTGAATGCACAAAGATACTAGAGTGTGAAGAATCAAAGACTACGAGCTATAAAGACAAGTTCAGAAGAAAGAATGCTAGAATTCGAATTATTATTTCCGGGGTGACCTCCCTTAGGGGGAGATTGTTAGGAATATAAATATTCAGATGAAGGCTCGGTCACCCCGAGCATCTAATTAGCATTTCTATAGCTCGTAGGCTTATCTATATTAGCTTAGTATTATTAGTATTAGTATTAGTCGTATCTATATTTGTGGAGTGGGTCGGGGCTTTCCCCACTGTCAGCTCACTCCACAGTCCACTAGGGACATAACATGTAGTAGTATATATATCCCTTCCCACACAAGGGAAGGGTTGGACCTTTTCACTTAATCTAATATTACTTGTGTTTCTCTCACTAAAAAGGCTCCCACTTCTCTCTAGAAATCTTCTCTTATTCGATCCATACAACCCTCAAACTAGAGATTCATGTATTGTGAATACCCTACAATTACTAATAAACATAAGAAACTAAAGAAAATGAGGTGAAACTAAGTAGGGAAACTTACTAGGGCTAAAAAGGAACAACTAATACAAGGTCTTGATTGCTTGGAAGCTTAAATAAGATGGTCTTGAGGGGGAGGGAGGTCACGGCAGCAGAAAATGGCCAGGAGAAGAAGGAGATTTGAGGTTGGATGATTTCTTTAGTGAGAGAGAGTTTTATCTTTGAATGCATGAACTAATGATGAAGTATCCTTGAAAAATGAAGTATTAAAGGGTGTGTAAGTAGTTAAAGGGGAGGGGAGGCCGGCCTAGGGGAATGTGGGCTGGTTTTATCTCTTATTTATTTATTTATTTAGAGTATTGCTACATCTAGTATAAGTAGTATAAGTCCCGGAGTGGTTTAAGGGTCAACGGAGCTAAACCGGTAACATTTTAGGCCTAGTTTATGGAAATAAATGCCATAAAGATATTATTTTCATAAAAATGTTAAATGTAACTTAAAATGACCTAATTTGATGTTTCATAAATTTCCCGAGCCTTCCGGAGTGTTATAACATCTTTAAAGTTCAAACCGCGAGCCGAAAACGCGTAAAACGTAAAATGTGCAAACTTCGCGTAGAAATGGAAAATTAAATTATTCCATATGAAAACAAGTATGTGGGGATACATAAATCATATTAATGGGTAGTCTAAGCATAGCCTGACTCAAATTACAAATTTCAGTGTACGTGCCACGACGTACGCGGGCAACTTTCCCGGCAAAAGCCAATTTACTTAAAATAGCATATTAAGCAAATAAAATTTGTAAAATAATGACTTGGAAATTTCTCGGTTGTTACATTACCCATCCGTTAAAAAGGAATCATGTCCTCATGATTCAGTTTATCTTATCGGCTGACGGTGTGTCGGAAAAGAATTGAGGGTATTCTCGTCGCAATCTGCTCTTTTCGCTCCCATGTGTACTCGGGTCCATGTCGAGTATCCCAACGAATCTTGACAATGGGAATTCACTCTGCTTGAGTCGTTTGACTTCCTGGTTCATGATCACAACTGGTTCCTTATCAAAGTAAAGCTTGTCGTCAAGTTGAATCTTCTCTAGTGGAGTGACGAGGGTTTCATCCGATAGGCACTTCTTCGAGTTCGAATCGTAAAATGTGTTGTGCACGCTAGTGGGCTCTTTTGGGTGGTTCGAGTCGATAAGCTACTGGTCCAGCTTTTGCCAAATTCTTGAAGGGTTCAACGTACATCGAGTTCAGTTTTCATCATTTTCCGAAACTTAGCACGTGCTTTCGTGGCGAACTTTCACGTAACTCTCTTGACGATCTTGTACTGCTTGCAGCCTGTTGTCCTGGAGTGTTGTTCCTACGCCCGATGCGTACTAGCGATTAATGCGAATGGGATTACTACAGGAGCGTACTATCAGTCGTAAGAAGTAGATGCCAATGCCTTGGGGTTAAAGATAGTTACAAGGAGTAATTAATAATACCAATGAAAGATCTTGATGAATCACAAAATAATAATAGAATTCTGTTAAGTGTAATGTTTTAGGAGCAAAGACTGCTTAAAAGGGATAGATTAGATATCTGTATGAACAAAGAAGCAAACTGTTATCAATTGATGCAAATGAAAGGATCAATGAATCAGAACAATAATGAATGGATTAAGATGTCCATATCATGCATACTAGTATGAGCATAGGGTGCTCGGAAGAAAATTTGATATTTATACGAACGAAGAAAACAAATGGAAGGATGTGTAAAAGAGAGATCAATGACTCAAATTAATGCAAACAGAAGAACCATAAATCACAATAATAGTAAAGCGAGGAGATATAGAATGTTAACACAAATAATCAATTAATCAAGACAACCAACGAATCAAACCAACAATAAAAGAGGTCAATACTGAAAAATAGAATTCCAAATGAGGTTCAATGATAAACAAGATAGACAATATTCATTATGAATGTCAAATGAGAATAAATGAGGAAATTCCATAATTGAGAAGGATAATAAACACACGATTATTAAAAGTGGGTAAGTGAAGTAGACAAGAATAAATAAAGCAATAAGCGTAACGATAATTTAAATGAGAACTAATGAGATAGACAATAAATGTGAAGGCAATTAATAAAGGAGAAAAACGATAAATGTCATGGAAGAGAACAAATGGTAAATGATGAAATCCATAAATATCACGAATGTTATATGAGAATAACCGGGAAAATCAATAATTTAGAAAGACAATGTGCATCTCGGATGTTAAATGAGGAGAATAAATGAGAACGAACAATGAATGGGAAATACAGCAAGCATCACGAATGCTAGCTGAGGGTAAACAATTAATGAGAAACACAATAAATGACAAAGACTATAAGCATTGCGAATGCTAACTGAGAATGAATGGGGATCAACAATAAATGAGAAAAGCATTACGTTGAAAACATGAGTGTTAAATAATGAACAGCATAAGTTGAGAAAGGCATTGAGTATCACGATAGTTGTTTGAGGTTAAATGAGAACAAATAATAAATGGTAAAGTCAATAAATATCACGAATGTTGATTAAGTATGATCCGTACTTGGCTCCTCGAGCTTTACTCTTCTCCAACGAAACTGTAGGTTGGCCATCACACCTCGTTTCTGTTGACGTGAAATATCTCTCATGATGCGCCATGTGTGTCACCAATGAAGGGATGCTGTGTTGGATGGGCTCTCTTGTGATAGGCTTTCATCGAGCGAGAGGAGTAGGTGCAGCAATGGTTTTCCTTCTCTTCTTCCGAGGGGTTCTTCTTCGAGTTAGTAATCTTCTGGTTTGAGTTCACACTCTATAGCCTTGTCCTCGAATGGCTTTGTCTCACTATTTGACGTTAGTATACAAGTTGGTGAAGTGGGTGTCAGAATGGTGGCCGAAAAGTTTTCAAATTTTGTCCTCGGAATCGAAAGATAGTATTAAGTTAGGGTAAACATTGTTGTCAAGCTTCGGCGTTACATTCCTAGCGGCGTGATTCTTCAAAACACAAGGAGTGAAAAAGAATGAGACGTTAAAAGTCGTGTTTCGAAAATAGGGTGTTCCAAGGCGGCACATTAAAGTCATGCTCTAATCATCCGGCGTGTCTTTAGGCGATTGTTTGCGAGGCGATGTAGGTGTTCTAAAATTATGGGACCAATGTTTCAACTCATCTTCAAAGGCGGATAGTAAGACAACCGAGGGAAATCGATAGACTGCAACGGGTTTGCATAAGACGATGTTATGAAAGGTCATGAAAAAGTTTTAGCGAATTACGGTATTACTCACGATGTTTGAGAAAATAGAAGAGACCATTAAAATGTAAGTATAGATGCGTAATCGGAGAAAACAAGGTTTGAGCTCAAGCTCCGAAATAAGCGTAAGAGGTCAAAATCAGTCAAACATTTATATAATTAACCTTTATATAAATAATAGTGATGCTATAAATAAGCATAGTGATCGAAAAGTACACCAAGTGTGTATATAAATAGCATGTAAGTCGATAGAATATCGGTGCTCCAAAAATGAACATAAATGTTCGAGTATTTATATAATTATCCTTTATATAAATAAGAGTGTATATCATCATATTTTATATAATACCATTAGTGATGACATATAAGTAACAACATAGGCAGTCTGGTGGTACACGCGCACGGATATCGGATACGGCAATGAGAGACTCTTTAGTGAAAAATAGTTATAGTTTGGGTTTTGAAAACGACCCAGTTCTCTATAACTGTAGCTCTGATGCCAATCTGTAATACCCCCAAAATTATCGCAGCGGAAGATAGATCACTGGGGTATTACTTCCTAGCACAAAGTACAAGTCATGAAAAATGACCCTTGAAAAGAGACGTTTTAAAAGTGTTTCACATTTGATACATTAAATTCTCAGAGTTTGCAAAGGTCCCAACAGTTTTCATAAAACACAATGTTTTCAAAAGATTTGCAAATGTTTTAAACATAACATAAATCTTTAAAATATAGACTCTTCAAATGTGAATATGCCGAGTCCTCAAAATATATCCGTGCGACTCCATCCAAGACCTTCATGCCTTTAAACCTGAGATAAAACATGCTAAAAAGGTCAACACAAAGGTTGAGTGAATCCATAGAGTTTTAGTAATAAGCAGTTGATCACAATATCATTTATAAAAGTGACTAAGCAACAAATGCAGAGTCTAGTAAGGTAATTATTGCACTAAGCTCATGACATCGACGCCTTAAGTAATAAGTATGTAAGTTTGCCCCAGTGGGTGCCTTGCCAAGCACCTAGAGACCTCAAATATAGTGCATATGGTTGCCCATGCAAGGGCAGCGGTCCAATATGGGGAGTTCAATCCCAAATAGATCTATTCACAATATTCGCGCTCACTCGCAAGTGATTAACGATTCATGATACGGGGACTTCATGGCAATAGTAGTACTTAGTGTCAATAATACATTCAGTTTAGAATACAGTTTTCAAGCAGTTGTGATCATAATAAAAGTAAATAGCATGTATCTCCCCCACAGGGTTTATAAACAGTTTAAGAGTTAAAGTGGGGCTATGAACTCACCAACGATGTAGCAACGGAAATCGGAGAAGTGTGCACGTCGAGAAAACCGCAAGATCACAAGTGACCTAAATAAAATATAACACGACTTAGGCTCGGGGATTAAAGTATAATACTTATTATTTATGACTTAACTCAGTACTTGAACTCAAAATATCACATGGTCATTTATTTAAAAGTCTTATAGCAAGACATGGGTCGAAAGACGTTTAATAAAGTTTATATGGTTTAAAAATGCAATGCTGATGGAAATTTTATAAAATTACCGCACCAATTGGGTCGCCATTTCTAAACCGTGAAGGCTAAAATTATGAACTTTATATGCTTAGAAAGGTATGACTCTGTAAAATATGAAAATCAAGGCCTCACATTACTGAGAACTTCAGAACATAGGTAAAATTACAAATTTACCCCTGTGTCTCTAGATAGTTATACTCAGCATCCAAATGGGTTTAGGAAAAAGAGTGTATCTTCTTATCTACAGGTATAATGGACACATGGCTTGTGGGAAAAGTTTTCTACAGGTCTTTGCTACAACTTTCATGTTTACACCAACCTAATGTTCTTTACAACATTTTAGAGTAATTAGCCTTTCAAATCTGACATGCATTCCTGGACCAGTTTTAGTGTGGATTTTCTCTAAAAATCTCCAGGACGAATTAGGAGGTAAGGTTTTCGGGGAAATGATCCTAAGACTTGTAGCTATCTCCCAATATTTTTATTTTTTCATAAAACCTTCTGGGTACAAAATGGTGAACGGATCTTGAAGCATCAAATCTGGGACAGACTATTGACCAAACAAAATGGCTACTTTTGTACATTTATTACCTCTAATACACATGCATGTCTAAGATCAATCATTCCTACTCTTTTATTCATCCAAAAACTCAATATTTCCAGAAGATGAAAGATCATTTTAAAGATTAACTTCAGTTTTTATAAACAAAACATTTGGAAAATCATTAACAAGTTCAAAAATCATATAGATCCATAAATCTCTTGCATATCTTTAACAAATCCATCCTTCCAATTAACCAACAACCTATTTCTATTAAATCTTAAGTCAAATCATATAGATTTACACATGCAAGAGATGTTTGCTTAGCCTTAAGAAAAATTACTAATAAACATAAGAAACTAAAGAAAATGAGGTGAAACTAAGTAGGGAAACTTACTAGGGCTAAAAAGGAACAACTAATACAAGGTCTTGATTGCTTGGAAGCTTAAATAAGATGGTCTTGAGGGGGAGGGAGGTCACGGCAGCAGCAAATGGCCAGGAGAAGAAGGAGATTTGAGGTTGGATGATTTCTTTAGTGAGAGAGAGTTTTATCTTTGAATGCATGAACTAATGATGAAGTATCCTTGAAAAATGAAGTATTAAAGGGTGTGTAAGTAGTTAAAGGGGAGGGGAGGCCGGCCTAGGGGAATGTGGGCTGGTTTTATCTCTTATTTATTTATTTATTTATTTAGAGTATTGCTACATCTAGTATAAGTAGTATAAGTCCCGGAGTGGTTTAAGGGTCAACGGAGCTAAACCGGTAACATTTTAGGCCTAGTTTATGGAAATAAATGCCATAAAGATATTATTTTCATAAAAATGTTAAATGTAACTTAAAATGACCTAATTTGATGTTTCATAAATTTCCCGAGCCTTTCGGAGTGTTAAAACGTCTTTAAAGTTCAAACCGTGAGCCGAAAACGCGTAAAACGTAAAATGTGCAAACTTCGCGTAGAAATGGAAAATTAAATTATTCCATATGAAAACAAGTATGTGGGGATACATAAATCATATTAATGGGTAGTCTAAGCATAGCCTGACTCAAATTACAAATTTCAGTGTACGTGCCACGACGTACGCGGGCAACTTTCCCGGCAAAAGCCAATTTACTTAAAATTGCATATTAAGCAAATAAAATTAGTAAAATAATGACTTGGAAATTTCTCGGTTGTTACACAGACCATTGGTATGGAAGAGGCCTATCCGATGTCCTGGATCGAACTAAAACCAAAATGCTGAAGAAATACTGTCCCCGAACAGAAATCAAAAAACTGGAGGAGGAATTCCACCAGTTAATTGTTTGGGGAAACGATTTGAGAATCTACAACCGAAGGTTCCAGGAACTGTCCATACTATGTCCTACTATGTTGCCTGATACTGAAAGGGCACTGGAAAAGTATGTGGAGGGACTACCCCGAAACATAGAGGGGAACGTCACCTCATCCAAACCGGCAACTCTTGTGGAAGCTATAGGAATAGCTCAACGGTTATTAGAACGGGACATCAGACGGAGTTCTACCTCCGCAAACAATGAACACAAACAGAGTCTCGATAACCGTGGAACCACCACCAACAATAACAACAACCCCCACAACAACAACAGAAACCCCAACACCAACAACAACTACCACAACAACAACAATAAAAACAACAGGAACCCCAACCGCAACAACAACAACAACAACAACAACAACAACAACAACAACAACCACAACCGCAACCACAACCACAACTACCAACAGACCCGCAACAACCACCACCACCAACAGAACCGCAAACAAGAAGCTGCTAGAGCTTATGTTACTACACCCACTGGAGAGCAAACCTATACCGGAAACCAACCCTAGGGTAACCGATGTAAACACCATCACACTGGACCTTGTCGTGAAATTTGCGGTAATTGCCGAAAAGTGGGTCACAAGACCTCTGACTGCAGAGCCACGGGTGCAAACACACAACCCATAACAGTAGTGTGCCACGGTTGTGGAGAAAAAAGGACACTACAAGAACCACTGCCCAAAGAACCCGAACAACGTTGCTCGTGGGAGAGCATATGTGCTTGGTGATGGGAACACACCACAGGAACCCGGCGTCGTTAGGGGTACTTTCTTACTGAACCAACTCAATGCTAAAATATTATTTGATTCTGAAGCTGATAACACCTTTGTGTCTACCTCATTTGCTTCAATGCTTAATATTACCCCCGTAGAACTAGACACAACATATGAAATAGAAATAGCAAACGGAAACCTCATAGGCACCAACAAGATGATCAAAGGTTGCACCCTCACTCTTCTAAACAAACCTTTCCCCATTGATCTCATGCCTATCCAACTCGGTAGCTTTGATGTCGTTATTGGCATGGATTGGTTATCCAAACACCGCGCCCGAATCATTTGTGATGAGAAAGTCATCCAAATTCCACTTAATGGTGAAACTCTTATCGTTCGCGGCGATCACAGCAAAACCCGACTAAGCATCATCTCATATGCCAAAACAATGAAGTAAATGGACAAAGGATGTCACGTATTTCTGATTCAAGTGACGGAAACTGAAACGAAGGAGAAACAACTCGAAGAAGTGCCTGTTGTCAAGGACATTTCTGAAGTATTTCCAGAAGACTTGCCCAATATTCCACCAACTCGGCAAGTAGAATTCCAAATTGATTTAATGCCTGGAGCAGCACCAGTTGCTAAAGCACCTTATCGATTAGCACCTTCAGAAGTGAAAGAATTATTTGAGCAGTTGAAAGAGCTATCAGATAAAGGTTTTATCCGACCAAGTTCGTCACCTTGGGGAGCACCAGTCTTATATTTCAAAAAGAAAGATGGGACTTTCCGAATGTGTATTGATTACAGGGAACTCAACAAACTCACCGTAAAGAATCGATATCCATTACCCCGGATTGACGATTTTGTTGATATAAATAATGCCTAAAAACATTATTAATACTTCTTGATATCTCTATGTTTTGATAATCACAAAATGTAAACTCATTAAACATAAACTTATTAAATAAACAAGTATTTAGTTGTAAATATTCATTTCTACAACTTAATCACTTAAGGTATGAATAAACAAATGCTTAATGCTTTATATGATCAAAGAAACATTTTCTTAATCACTAGAATTTTTATAAAATGTCACAAACATTTTATATCTTTTAGAAAATCATTTTTGGTATTTAATAAAAATGTTTAATCCATTATAAATTTATAAATTCAAATTTTCAACCAAAAATGGAAAAAATATTTCAGAAAAACCTTCCCCACAAAAAGACAAATCTGAGCAACGTTCGGGTAGGGCGGCCCCCTTAATTTTACTAGGCGGCCCCCTTAATTTTAAGGGGACCGGCCCCCTATTTAAGGGGACCGCCCCGCTCCTCCAGCTGTCAGAATCTGCCTATAAATACTGGTTCATCCCTGGACTTTTTCCTTACCTTTTGCACCCCAAACCTTCTGTTCTAAATCTCTTCTTACATCTTTCTAAATCCTTTGATCATATACTCTTAAGCATTGGTTTCCAAGTGATCCAAGCTTCCACCATCCAAGTGCAAAAGAAGAATGCTTCTATCAATCAAGACTAGAAGTATTACAACTTAAGTATCATCTTGTTACCTAAGTTGTTAGTTTAGTAAACTTTGTAAATCATTCATTCATTTGTGTATAAGGTGTGTATATTAGGTGTAATGTAGTGTGTAAGTAGTGAAGAAGGTGTATAAGTAGTTGTGCTGTAAAGAAGTAGTGTAGAAGTAATGTAAAGTGGTGAAGTAGTTGTGGTGGGAAGAAGTGGTGAAGCCATCGTAAAGAAGTCATGAGATAGTGAAGAAGTAGAATTCGCTAAGGAGTGAAGAAATACAAGGTGTGTAAGAAGTATAGCAAAGGTGTGAAGAAGTAGAGACGTGAAGAAGTAGTATTAGGAAGTGAAGAAGTAGTGTATAGTTGTGAACTAGATTGTAGTTGTGACGTAGTTGTGGTGTGTAGTAGTCGTGAGTAGTCGTGAAGAAGTTGTGAATCCATAGTGAAGAAGTTGTGAAGAAATCGTGAAGAGATCGTGAAGAAGTTGTGAAGCCGTAGCGAAGAAGTTGTGAAGACGTAGCATAGAAGTTGTGAAGCCGTAGCATAGTAGTTGTGAAGCCGTAGTGTAGAAGTCGTGAAGCCGTAGTGTAGAAGTTATGAAGCTATCGTGAAGAAGTTGTGATTGAAGTTGTGAGATTGGTTCTAGCTACGATTAGAACTCGACATTTAGCTTTGTGTCGTTAAACCGGTGTAAGCTAAAGTTGTGTAAGGTTTTCTCCGCCATAAGGGAGTTTGTTGAAGTAGTGAAGAAAACTCTCGAGCTAGGTGCTCGGGGAGTGGAGTAGGGCAAGGAAGGTGTCCTTGTAGCCGAACCACTATAAATCCCTCGTGTCTCGGTTAGATCTTTCCAGCTCTTACTTACATCTTTATTTATATCGTCATTACTTTCATACATATAGGCATATATAATTGTTAGTATTATTTAGAAGTTGATTTCACATAAAGATCAATTTAAAACTCCATTCATAAAAGCAAAATTTTTATAACAAATCTAAAAGGGTACACATACAGTTAACAATATTTTTCAAGTATTTTTTTTCACATAAACTTGAATCTAAGTGTTTAAAAGTAAACAAAGGTTTTTGTAATAAATTAAAAAGACGCAAAACTATTCAACCCCCCCTTCTAGTTTTCCACAATTGGTATCAGGAGCCACGTCAAACAAGATTTTTAAAATATACTGTATTTTAAAACTTGAATCGATCTATGGAATCCGAAAAATATTTAGAAGGGGAATTTATGCAAAAACCACCGCTATTTGAAAACTATACTTTTCTTGAATGGAAAAATAAATTTGAAATTTATGTGAAATCAATTGATCTAGATCTTTGGCATGTCATTTCGATTGGTGATTTTCAACCAACAAAAACGGATTTTGAAAATCAAAATAATTATTTCAAAACAAAGAATGACATAAATAATAAAGCTAAAATAATTATTTATAAAACCTTGCCGAAAGTTGAATATGAAAGAATATCCTTTTGTCAAACGGCAAACGATATTTGGAAAAATCTCTTAAAATTTCATCAAGAAAAATTTCAATCCAAAGATGAGGAATTTGATCTTGTACGTGAATTAGTTATCTTAGAAAATTTAATAGATAAACATTTAGATAAAATAGATACATGTGCTATTAGTTCAAATGTTGTTAATGAAGGTATTAATGAAGAAGACTACATGAATCAACTCCAAAGTGAACTCAATCCAAAATCATGGAGTGACACAGACGAAGAAGAAGATCACTATCCGGTATGTGAAGAATGCAAATTAGATAAAACTCCAAATAAGGTACAATCCGAAACCGAACATTTTTGCTATGATCAATTTATTTTAGAATTTTCAAAACTAGAAAATGAGTTTAAACATTTTTGCAACATAGATCTAAAAACCATTTCTAAACATGAATCATCAAAAACTTTTGAAAGTAATTTTGAAAAAGAAATAATTTTAGAAGATAAAATGTCTAGACTTGAAAGTAATATTGAAATTGATCTAGAATGCAAAACATGTCAAGAGTATAAGCATGAAATTAAAAGATTAAATGAAAGAGCAAAAATATTAACTAAATTTGAAGAAAGTTCCAAATCTCTTAAATACCTACTAAGTTGTCAAAAGCCATTTAAAGATAAAACTGGTTTAGGATATATTTCGGATAACTCATCAACATGTAAATCAAAACAAATTGAATTTGTAGAACCTAGTAGAAAAATTTAGAAATAAGGCTATTTACAATGACTATAAACAATACAAGTCAAGAAATCCATTGTTTGTACATTAAAAGAAATTGTTAAGGAATTCTCGTACTTCTTGGCGACATCCTCACCATGTGCATACAAATGCAATGGGTGTCCTCAACTAACCATCTCGGACCCATAAAAATCCGGGTACCAAGCTGTTTTAATTGATTAGGTGATATAACGCACAAAGGAAAGAAACTCAATCTTACTCACATTCGAAATGTGCGCGTGAAGACAAATTGGAATATTTATGGTGCGGCTACTGAAGATATCCCTACTTCGTAATCGGAAATCTTAAAAAGTCTACGAAGTAACTTTCAAACAAGTACTTTAAGACAATGTAAAGAAAGTATCGATATTTAGGATTCTCTAGCCATCTCATCAAAATGTGAAAGTCTCTACAAATGAAGTTATATGCATCAAGGCTAATACATCAAATAAGACAAGTACAAGACATGTTCGGGTCAAGCCACTTTGGTCTAATAAGGCGTTAGACGCCTACTATAATATACCTTCTTACCTTGGTTATCTTGAAGACTCTTCTATCTTTTTCAACCTCGTTTATCATTTTGGATACTACGAAGAAAAGCTGGACATAAGGTACATTTTCTTTTTAAATTTCATAAGTAGTTACTTCATACATATAATCTTATTAATCATTGCCTTATGATATGCTTAGTTTGATAGGTTGCATTGCCTTTGCACTTTAGTTATATCCGTTCTACGATTTAATAAACTAGAAATCCTTTAGTTAGCCCCATAAGTATTAAATGAAGTTTTCACTGTCAAGCTCATTTAGCCTTCCCAAATTGAACATGGAAATCTTCCATGACCACTAGTAGAAAACTCATGTAGATGAAGCAAGTAAAGTAGATTAATTATCAATATAGGAGTAGGATTAGATATATCACAATATAATCTATGGATGAAGCAAATTCTTATAGACTATGGCATTAAGATAAGATAATGTGCGTAATCAAAGGAGCCGTATTAGCATAATATCCCACTCTCGCATCAAACTCATAGAATTTAGTCATCACTTTCTTATGATCACAAGATATGTAGAAAAGGGTAGCATGTGACAATAGTCTTGACCAATTTCCTTGAGCATGAGATCTTTTACAACCATTCTTTTTATGGCATTTGTTTTTAAATTTGCAAGAACTTCACGTTTTAGAAAAATGATTTTTCAAAAGAATATGCCACCTTTCTATTTAACATATTTTACCATCCCACCTTTCTTCCCAACCTTTGTCCATGATTATGTATTTATCAAAGCCAAAGATTGGAAAAGTTTGTTTTCTTTCCTCATAAAAATATTTTGAAATAAAACCAAATCTATTTCGTTAAAAATAACTTTCACGTCCACATAAAAATCTACTCTCAAACATTGTTGAATAATGCTAAAAACACCTATTTAAATCATGCATGGTGATCTAATATCTGTCATCTATATTTGTGTATATGACATTTATAAGTGAAGTAATCGAAAATGAAAAATCATGGTTTACTCATTAAAAATCTCACTTGGTACAAGTCTAGAAGTCCATGCTATCACAACTCCCCATTTCCTTGCACATAGACACTCATTAGGATTAATTAACTAGCTTATTAATCTTCCTAAAAATGATATTATGAATTACTTGGTGTTATATATTTTTCTTGTCCACACACACACACACACACACACACACACACACACACACACACACATATATATATATATATATATATATAATATATATATATATATATATATATATATATATATATATATATATATATATATATATATATATATATACACTAGACTTCAAAGCCCGCCCAATGGGCGGGCATGACTTGTAATTATAGTTTTCATGGCGCGCCCCATAGGCGGGCATGACTTGTAAGCCCTCCCGGGCATATAAGCCCGCCCACAGGGCGGGCATGACTTTTAATTATAATTTGGATGGTTTTGGTTAACTTAAAATTATGTTTTAAGTTACTTATTTAGAATTTATTTTATTTTATGTAAGTGTATCTTTAAGTGAATAATTTTTGGTTGTTTCATTTTGTTATGGTATTAGGTTGTGTTTGTTTAATATTAAGGCAAATGTATGTGAGTAGCATGCAAGTGGTCTAGATTACTCATGAAAGTTAGCCTACCTTTGTGTTTGTTTTCATGTATTTGAGTAGATGTCGAAGCCCGCCCATGGTGTTAGTTAACGGAAAAATATTTTTAAGGACGTCGATTTTATTTAATTTTGTTATAGTATTAGTTTACGTTTAAAAAATTTTAAGAAAAGGGGGAGCTTGACGTACATTTTAATTGTTTTTTTTTTTTTTATTTTAAAAAAAAAGATGCTTTGTTTTGTTATTTTTAAATTCTTTGTATTTTTTACGGCGTTAGTTAACGGAATTTTTTTTAAGGACGTCGAGTTTGTTTAATTTTTTATGGTATTAGTTTACGTTTAAAATATTTTAAGAAAAGGTGAGCTTGATGTTCATTTTAATTTTTTTTTTAAATAATTGTTTTGTTATTCTAAAATTATTAGTATTATTTTGTTTTTTTTTCCGACTTTGAAAGGGAATGTTAAATCGGTTATTTATGGTTTGAAATGACATAATTCATGTTCATTAGAGTTGTTAATAATAATCTTAAGGGTTGTGTTATTTCATTAGAGCTGTTACCCGATGGGCGTGCATGACTTATAATTATTATTTTGAAGGTATTATTTAACGGAGAACAATGTTTAAGGACGGCGAGCATGATGTATAATTATCGTTGGAAGGTATTAGTTATTGTTAACTAATATATTTGGAAATTATCGTTTTTTTTTATCAATAATTGAATTGTAAACAGGGTTAATTTTTTTATTTATAAGATAAATTTTTATTGAAATTTTAATATGAAATAAAAACAAAATTCCATGAGATGCAACATTACAAAGTCTGAAAACCACAAATATAGCCAAAATAAAATGTTGACAACCAAATGAATACATCAAAAAAATTAAAAGTCGAACATCCATATCCAAGACTTACAAACTGATTGGACGGAAAATTTATCAAATATTTCATGTTTTAACCCACTTAAATTTTTGCAAAATACAATAAGTTATCGCTATTGCGACCTATCTTTAAGTCTTTTGTGGCAAGTCTTCCAAGAACACATCCGCAAATCTCCTGGTGCACCACCTGATCAAGCGCAACGTAAATTCAGCTAATCCAAACACTCCCTTAACATCAGTTCCTAAAAGACATTAAAATGAAAGTAATATAAACGGCATGTACTTCATAGTTTGATTTGAACCAAGACATGACCCGTTTCAGTCTGAACCCGTTTTCAGTCATTATTAAACCCACCTGACCCTCCCAGCTCACATTATCTCACTTCGACTTTCACATTATGAAGCGGAACTTCAAATTTCATCTTTTATGCAGGACTAAGAAAGATTTAGCATCTTAAACCAAATAGATGCACAACCGAAATTTTAACATATTATTTAGCAGCTTAAACCAAATAGATACACAGCCGAAATTTCATATTTTAACATACTATTTGGTTTGGTTTGGTTTAAGACTACCGCCACTGCATAAGTCGTTCCAAAATTCAGTTTGTGCATAAGCAAATTAATGAATATATGTAAAAGAAACGTACACCGTCAATGATTCCAGGGTCAATAAGAGGCTCAACTCCATGAATATTGACAACAATATCATACTTTTTCTTGAACTATTGAAGTGCTTCACCTTATAGTTTAGTAACAAATATATCGATATCGATCATAAAGCTTTCCACCATAGATCTCAAAGTAGCTAAGCCATAACTTGAACTTTTGATTACGGTAAGTTGGATGATGTAATAATCTGACAAGATCTTCTGCAGCTCTAAGAGGTAAGGGTTGCATCGTATAAGTCTTGCCACTTCCTGCAAATCAAAAGACCAGTGAAACATCTTGATATCAACTGACTTATAACGAAATAAGCAAGCAGAAAGAAAAAAAACTAATTAATGATTGAACTGAGCCCTCCTGTTGCTAACATTATATGAAATGAATGCTGATGTACTCTAAGATACCTACCTGTCTGACCATAAGCAAAGCAAGTTGCTTTGGTCCGCTGAAAAATGGTAGGAATGATCGGCTGTACAGTTTCACAATACACCTGTTTCAATTAATAGACAAAATTAAGTATATAATAAGAAAAACCAATAGAGCTATTCAGCACACTCATCAACTTATTAAAAAAAAGTACTGCACAACATCAGTTGCATTGCATGAAATACTTATTTCAAAAAGAAAAAAAGATGATACAACTTATAGGGGTATTTACATACATCCCCATATCCCAACCAATATTTACATATTTCCCCAAATACAAGTTTTTAAAGCATGATGTACAATGCTCTTAAAGCAAGGTTTGGGGAAATATGTAAATATTGGTTGGGATATGGGGATGTATGTAAATGCCCCCAACTTATAGATCAATCTGTGGAGGCATTACCTCATCATTAGTTACTTGTTGGTCAAGAACAGCATCAAAACAGAACTCGTGCCTCTCCACATACGCAGTCAGGTCGACCTTTCAGAATTAAACAAGTTATTTCCTGTTATCAGGGAAAATCACAATGACTACAACTTAAAATATGCCCAAACCTTTAACTTGGGTTCATGGACGGTTAGACCGTTGTCAGACACGCTCACAACATCATCCTCCTTCCGAGAAAGTTCCTTCTTATTTAGTGGTCTTTTACGCACCTGATATAACCACCAACTTAATTAATTCTTTCTACTCCAACAAACAATTTGAACCGTGTAATACTTCTGAATAACTTAAATTTTTCTAAATTATCCATCTACTTCCTCATTAATGGAAGATCATGAACCACATTAGACTACCCAAAAAAAAAATCCAATACCTTAAATACTATCACATGTGAGCACCTGAGTACCTGTTGCAATGATAAGATATTTGTAGCTGTTGGTTTCTCCTGCGGCAGTCAATAGTGTCTTAGGTCTCACATAAGCAAACTTTACCCGAGTACCTAAAATCAGCTCAATTCCTGATAAATTTTGGAATACCAAACATTATCCCGTTATAACTGAGTGCACGTTAAATGAGTCTTAATTATAAATGATTGAAAAATATATATATAAAGGAACATGGATAAACATTATAGTTTAATACTAAATTGCAATTGTGGAATGTTTTCTTTAGGAAAAGTTTTTTTATCTTGTTTTTAGCTAACTTGATCTTCAAAGAGAACTTATAACGACAACATCCAGCGGAAGTGACTCCAACAATAATGGTCGCTTTTTTCAAGCCTCTTCAATAAGTTCCAACAGATATGTGGTTATCAGCATTTTTTGGAAGTTTAAAGTTTTTATAAAGTTGGTTACTTAAATAGAAATTGTATCAGTAGTTAGTTATCCTTGAATGAAAATAAAGTCTAAATTTAACATTGTCATGATGAAAATCTTTTCATGAAACCTCATTTGACGGTTCCTATAGTAAACAAATCATTCAAGTATTATAATCAGAATAATATTACAGGAATTTAAGGTTGTAGATCTGCTTAAAGTTCATAAGTCATACCTGATCCGTTGGCCGTTCAAGTAGTCTCTACTGTCAAAAGAACCATAAATTGAAAGTGCTACTCTTACATCCGAGCCTGATTCTGACCTGCCCCTAATTCATTTCAAGTTACAAATCAACATCATTAATGTTTCAGAAAATTCAAAATGACTTTCCAATCCTATCCCATCCATCCAGACTCCGAATCTCCTCAACTCCCTCATCAATCTCTAAGTGATCAGAGGCGCCCTACAGTAACAATGAGAAGTCTGTAATTTTAAATAGAAAGGTTCTTGTAATGAAAATGTGCACTAAATAAAAATAAGTGTGTCGGATATTATTATTTCAAGTTATAACCTGAATCAACCCACCTCATAAGCACATGGGTATCAAATTTGAGCATAAAATGATCACTAAGTATCACAATTAAAATTATGCTTATCATCTAAGAAAAAGTAGGTTTACTTTCGGTAGTAGAATTCACATGATCCACTGCATATTTGTGAGATAATCTCAGCAAACAAATATTTACAGTCATACATACACATCATTTCAACATGCCTTAATCACAAACGTTAACATACATAATCAATAAATTCAAAAGGTACTAACCTCCAAGTCTTCCAGCGTTAAACTCTTTTCTGTGACTGGGCTTCCTGCTTCTTCAAATCATATTCAGCCCAAACACGTTGTGAATCAATGAACTCGTTCTCCCATGGCTGTTAAATGCACACACAAAAAAATGTCAGGAGACAAATGACCACATACTATGTAAATTGCTTCAAGTCCCAAAAATTGCGGATAGATCACATACAAATACACTAATAATTTGTTTGCCTCAGAATAATTTGTAGATAGATTCTGCCACATACTATTCACGGCAGAATAGTCTACCTTGGCATGCCGGTACCTCTTCTGTCAACACACATAACTACTTTTTTATTACTACTTGTACTTATGGACCCTTCGTATAAACTTGTATAAGTGAGCCATTGTTGCAGAATTGATGTATCTGCAATGGATGGATCCCAAGCAGCCTATATATCTTTATATCAATTCCACCGGAACTACTCGTGATGATGGTGAATCGGTGAGCCATTGTTAGCATTGCTGACAGGATTCTAACTGTCATGGACTGTGATCGGGTTTTTGTCATTGATGCAGGTAATTTAGGTGGAAAATAGGGGGATCAATATGGGTTGCAGACTAACGGGTTATGTTTAGGGTACAGACCGGGTCAGATACTCAGATTGACCCGAGACGTTTTTCACTCAAGTCTTAATTTTTTTTTTAATAATAATAAGTGTGTCGGATATTATTATTTCAAGTTATAACCTGAATCAACCCACCTCATAAGCACATGGGTATCAAATTTGAGCATAAAATGATCACTAAGTATTACAATTAAAATTATGCTTATCATCTAAGAAAAAGTAGGTTTACTTTCGGTAGTAGAATTCACTTGATCCACTGCATATTTGTAATATAATTTCAGCAAACAAATATTTACAGTCATACATACACATCATTTCAACATGCCTTAATCACAAACGTTAACATACATAATCAATAAATTCAAAAGGTACTAACCTCCAAGTCTTCCAGCGTTAAACTCTATTCTGTGACTGGGCTTCCTGCCTCTTCAAAGCATATTCAGCCCAAACACGTTGTGAATCAATGAACTCGCTCTCCCATGGCTGTTAATACAAACAAAAAGAAAATGTCAGGAGACAAATGACCACATAATATTTAATAACATCTAGGGAGTTGGATCTCATACCTGTATATAACAATAAAGATTTGCGATCAGTTGGCCTTCCTCATGTTGTTATAGCTTTCTGAATCAGCAGTAGGATCGCCATCAAAGGTTCCAACAACAAAAACAAATATAAGCAACTCATTTTCCTTTTCAATGTCAACCTACACAACCTGATTCACCGTGCACAACCTCAAATACAGCTATAGGGTGACAACTTTTTTTTGAACTGTTATTTCGGTTGGTGTTGACACATGTCAAACTGTAAGACACTGACCAAAATCTTCGGTACACCAAACATGTTACAGTTGCTTCGAGTCTAGTACTTTTCAAGAATAAAACAAATAGATACCCATTTTGTATAATCTTTTGCATTATCATAATTTATTTATGTTTGACGCTGCGAACAATTGAACTCTCTATATGACTCTAAAGAGACGTGAATTCCCAACCTATAATATATCAGTTGAAATATTTTCGATATGTATTGCTCTAAACGCTTTGAAGGAATTCTTGTGTGCATTACATACAATATACAACACATACCTTTTAATGTCCTCCACGGCTTGCTTTCATCTTTGTATCTGAAGTTCAAGTATGTGAATTAGTGTTGCTCTTGCCTGAAACACATGTTTTTCTGGTTGAGTGAATAGGTCTTAAAATGATGACAAATTAAGCAAATCAAATGTACCTAATGTGGACGTAACGAATTGAGAAGATGGTGCAAGTTCTTAAATGTCTTCCACTCTCCTTGCATATTGTGATGGCCGCTCTATTAAACCCGAATCAAACAAACTAATCAAATATAGATGAAAAAAACAATAATCAATTAAACCCGAATCAAACAAACGAATCAATTTATTTTCTGTAAAATAACAAATTCACAACCATGGTAAATCGCAAGTGATAATGAAATTCATTCGGTGCATTACATTAACGCACAATTGTCCCGCGTACTATTATATATAATACGCGTACCGTCATACGCATTTGATTTATACACGTTACTTTCTACGGTAAATTCACGAATGCCACACCGCTTAAATACGTAAAACCTTACATAACACAATCAAAAAATTTATTTCAACTCAATTCAAGTACAATAAAACCTGAATTAGTCCTTAACATATCTAATCCCATAATATCAAACCTTAATATTAATCATCAAAACCCTAACTAAATCAACAAATCATCAGTAAGAAAAAAATAGTAAAAAGTAATATACCGATTCACTCTTGTAAGCAGATGAGGAAAGTTTAGCTCCAACACTGTAAAACCAAATATATCAAATTTCGCACATAGTAAAAACACACATTATTATTATTATTATTATTATTATTATTATTATTATTATTATTATTATTATTATTATTATTATTATTATTATTATTATTATTATTATTATTTAAAAAATAGGTAATACCTTTCGAGATAATCACGGAAGAAAGAGAGTGAAGGATCACTGAGAATAGACGGATCGGATTTGCAAGTGTTGATGAATTGTTAATGATGACTGGTTAGGAAGGTTGGGTGAGAAATTGGTGTTGTAAAAAAAAGAAAAAACAAACACACACTTGATCAAAGGATACCTCAATCACCCGTAGTTGAAAAAAAAATAGTTGAATAATAGTTTTTGAGTATATATGAAACCATTATAAACAACATACCTGTATACATATCACCAACAAAGAAGACGAAAACCTGCACATCAAATCAGAAAAGAACATTAGGGTTTTTGAGAAAAATGATATTATGAATGAGGTGTGATTTCTTTTACGTATACGTTTTGAGTATATTTTTTTATTAGGGTTACCTGACTTGCAGGGATTCTCCTAAATATAATATAATTGTTTGCATAGGTTTATAGATTTGGGTTTGCAAGATATAATTAAAAAAATGTTTTGGTCTAGTGGTAATCAACTTTGTTGATGTTACTAACACCCGAAGTTCGAATCCATCAACGTACATTTTTTACACAAATAAAATTCGAAATTAAACAAAAATAAAAAAATAAAAAATAAAAACGTTTCATGAATAATTTTGCCACGTGGCATGATGAGTTGGAATTAATGCCTGCTTACTGGGCATTAATGCCCGCTTATTGGGCATTTAAGGCCGCTTACTGGGCAATCTGGCATTTGATGACGTCATACGCATATTGTTATATATATATATACTATATATATATATATATATATATATATATATAATATATATATATATATATATATATATATATATATATATATATATACTAGACTTCAAAGCCCGCCCAATGGGCGGGCATGACTTTTAATTATAATTTGGATGTTTTAGTTGACTTAAAATTATATTTTAAGTTTGTTATATTAAATACAATAAAATATTGCATGACTTTTAATATAAGCCCGTTGGGCATGACTTATAAGCCCTCCCGGGCATATAAGTCCGCCCTAAAGGGCGAACGTGACTTATAATTATCATTGGCATATTTTACTATAGCGAAAGAAGGGTGGTAAAAAATGGTTGAATATTGTACATGTTGAAAGAAAGGGTTGTACATAAAAATTTATAAAATGATTTAATTCCACTTCGATATTGTGCGACCAATGGCCGTTAAAAAATTGTTTATTCAGGTGTTTATACAATGTTACTTAATTGATAGCTTCTAAATCAGGTGTTTATACTATGATACTTAATTTATAGCATGACTATTCGCGTAACTATTAGCGGTGGATCGTATTTCTGTATAAAACATATACGAAAGACATGTTACAATGTAGTCAACCATTGATTAGTCAAACTAAAACAGAATATTCATCGTTTTTGGTCACACCTTTATTCATCAATTGTCATACGTTACAATGTGGTGTAATGTCTTCAAGCTCTGGGCTGCTTATTCTACTTTTGGTATTGTTGGTAACTGTTTGTTACTATTTTATTTTCTTTAGTTTGTTATGTGTGCACTTCTTATATAAGTGTCAAAATGATTGAGATTTTAATTGAAGATAATGTGTAGATGCTTGGATATGACATTGAGCGATATTTATGTGGGTTCACAAAGGTTGAAGACAATCATTACTCAATGAAGATATTATTTGACTTAAGGAAACAAAAGTACCTTGAGGCTCTTAATAGGCAAGTATACAATCCGTTTATAGCATCAAGATATGAGATAGTGATGGATAAGAGATTAATTAAGTATATTTGCATGTCTTTCTTCAATGCAAAGATATACATATAGAACTATAGATTTTCGAGAGGACCTCATTACATAAAATAACAAATCATTCAAAAGACTGAGCAAATCGAGGCTTATACTTTTGTTAAATGACTTTAAAAAAGATTAACCTATCATACATATTATAGTTGATAATCCCTAATAGAGCTCATAGAATATATACCCTTTTAGACCAATGTCACCTTCACCAACAACTCTAAGGATGCTTCCCTTGCCGACTCCGGGAGGTATCTTTACTTTAATATATTTCCTCGCATATACACACCTATCACCAGAACATTTTTGAGAATATCTCATCAGAACAGTTTCAGAAATATTGAGATATCATCTAACCACACCGATTCACTTAGACATACATAGAAACCACACATAATTCATGAACCAACAATCAGTTATATGACTTATAGAGAAAGGTATGTTGCATATATAAACATGGATGGTTAATGTGTGAGTATGTATGTAGTGACAATCTAACTTCATTAACATAAACCCAACTTACCTGGAGTTGTCATCCAGTTAGACATCTGTGCATAATGGTTCCTACATATTCTTTTCTTATCTGCACAAAGAAAGCGACAATGAACTTTCATATCACATTTATCAGAAGCAGTTGCTTTCAAATCATAAAAGAAGTTGTCAATCACCGTTTACAATTCAAAAAAGTTACAATTAAATGAAAACAATTTGAGTAATAAAACAGATTCGCTGTAAGACTCCTGGTCAAACCAATTTTATCTACGCTATGTTCACATCAAACGTGTTGAAAAGTTACCCACGGAGGACTTATTGTCAAATCATTCTTGTCTACGTTATACATGTTGAGGGTGTGTGGATTTATATTCTAAAGAATGGCTTATTGGGTATAGCTTACCTTGGTCCAAAATTTTTGTGTTATGAAAAAAGTTCAACCCATTCAACTAAGAATGGGTCGATTCAGGTTTTTTAAATATCAAACAGGATTGCATTGATTTAATGTGTTGGTGTGACTGGAATGTGTGCAGCCATCACGACTCACATAGTCACTGGAAGATGTACTATAAAATTCATAAGAGAAGACTGATACACATACCTCACTGCTAAGATTTGGGTCATTATTGTAGATGATGTAATTATAATCCGTATCAAGCACTCTACCCCATGTTCCTTTTCCTCCACCACCACCTGAAAAGTGACTCATTGTTATATAATCTGAATATATTAGGATACAATTACTCATTTGTTTTTTGTCTTCAGCTAATCTTTTATGGAATGTCCACCTGAAATCATAATGCTCACTAATTTATATTAGGTGTAGATATGAAATTTGAGTAGCTGATTCCATGCCTGAAGGGGTACATGACCGGGCCTTTGTAGAAACGATATGTACGACATGGTAGCCACTTGCTTTGTTTGATCTCATGCCCATTGTTGTCATCGGTACCTTTGATAGATACTCTTGTTTATACAATGCCATTGGTAGCTTTCCTCCTGAAATCATATACATTGAAAAATTATAGCATTTTATATTAATTTAGTTTATGGTTTTATGTGTTGCACACTATGGTCGCAAATTTTCAGTGTACCTAGATAATGTGTTCCAAATAAAAAAGCAGCAATAGCATTGCCTCCAGCTTGGCCGAAATAACCAACCCAAACAGTAGTACTAATTTTAGGATCCTTCTCAGCAGAAGACACATCAATAAGCCCAGCAGTCGTAAACACCAATATAGTTGGGCCTTTAGAAGCCTTAGCAACTTCTGCCTTATTGGACCATCCATATCAGACGATCAAGCACCTACAGCTCCAACGCAATGTGATGCTGATATACTTGTTCCATTTCCATGTGCACTCAACTCATTTCCTATAAGAAATTAAACATATTTGTACAAAATCCATTAGAAAGAATTGACATTTAAAATCAGTTGAACTTTGTTTTTAAGATAATATCAAGTACAGAATGTTGAATTACCTCAAAATCTAACTTGAAGGGTGAAAAATCTAACATTATAGATTAGTAAATTCAAAAAATATAGCATAAAAATTATTTAAAGGATTGGGGACATTGAAAAGAAATCACAAAGCTTACCTTCGGATAACATTGGAGTTATTGGGATAGTCAAGGTCATTGTACTTTTGAAGAGAAGACTCAGTGACAGAAGGATCATTGGTTTTCAGATTCATGAGACATTCTTCAACTTGTGGAAGTTTCTGTAAGTTAACCATAGGTACTCATGAAACGCAAAAATTTAAAATGCTTTCAAAAAATGCTTTGAAAGTACTAACTGCACTAAGTGAATAGTGTGTAGCGAGTCTACAGGCAATCATTTCAACTCCATTGAGCCTGTCTCCAGTTAGACCCAAATACTCCCCTGCATAGAAGTTGAGTTTTCAAATAAGTTAGATTCTACAACATAACCGCCGCTCTTTCCATTGTTTTTGGTTTATGTTGACTGCCGCTGTTAAAAGGTATAACTGCTGATATATTTCCATACTTTCTTTGATGCCCTTGGCTTTTAAGTTGCAACTCCAAGTAAAGATATAAAACACGAATTCTTAATGCATAGCCAGATTATAACATACAAAAAACTCGCATTGCAAGTGTTCTAAAATGACATGTGGTCGTTATATGAGAAACGTAACAAAACATAAACAAAAAAACAAAATATACCTCATGCAGCAACATCAGTGAGGGTTAGTATATATCCATGTGAATTAACATTAACAACAAATTTAACAGCAGTGGTTGTTCGCGTTCGGCTACCATAACCTCTGTAGCCTCGACACATTGAACTGCGACCAAGGTGGCAGATCAGTCCACAACCATGTCTTTTTTGGCCATTTGATTGTCTTTTCTAGATGCTGATGCGGTTGTTGTGTCAGATGCAATGGTGGCTATAGCTGGTGTCGAAACATAATACAGATCGTCAACAGAGACTAAAATTAATATACAAAAAAGCATTAATAATGGCCAAGGATGCAAATATCAGAGAGGCAATTAGAAGTCCAACCATGAGAGCGAAAGACATCAAACTGATCAGTCGTAGGAGCACCGTCAATTTTCAGCAATTTGAGTGAAGTAATTATTAAAGTCACTGCAAGGAGATTTCAGGTTATTAACAAAAAATTGTTTCGTTAAAAAAGTATTTGTGAATTTACACGATCAAATGAGCATCTTAAACTAATAAGTGTAAAGTCTGATCAAAATATCTCACACATAAAATGTTGCAACATGTTGTCATACCGTATTGTAGTTTATATAGCATTTTAACATATCGTAAATATAAAGTTTGGTATGCAAATGAGCTTAAATCTATATATTATATAATCATGAGGCGGGTCACAAACATCAGCTTCGATTATCAATTAAAGACTATAAGATTGAAAATAAACACATAACCTATGGCGGCTGTCCTTTGTTCTTCTATTTTGTGAACCGCTTAAATTAAGCCAACTGATTTTAATGTTTTGCTTTCATTTGAAATTGTTTCTTGTTGATGCAGAATACTATGGCCTAATAGTCTTAAACAGTGAGGACAGAGCAGGTTCTTTTGAGCCAATCTTGATGATTAATAATTAGGAGCCTACACTAAATTCTTCTATCATTTAAAATTGCATTATGTGTACCCAAAATGAACTGAAAAGTCAGTGGATCAACTTGGTCTGATCCGGATCAGGTAAAAAAAAGGTCTGACCCTGACCAACTCATTTTGACCCTATCCAGTTCATACCCCCATTTTTCCACTTCAACAGATTACTAATAAGAAGCTTGCGCAACGTTATAGCACAAAAACATTATTACGGAATGAGAAGATCAGTAAGCAATGAATAAATGGACAACCAAGAGGATTAAATGTACCTTCCCGCCTAGCAATTCAGCATCCTCCCAGATCAAATCATATGGATTACTCTTCTTTTCACTATCTAACCTGATCAAAATATGAACATATGTGTAAATAAGCAGACAGAGACCTGTCGCTCCGATAAAAGTTGCACGGGACGAAAATGAAACACTTAATTTCGGATATGTGGTGTCACTTTTGAACCATATACTCATAAATCAGTCAGTTTGGGTTGGGATTTATATCAAACAGATCAAATAAAAAATGAGGTCACAGGGGGAACATGCCATTCGGGTTTAAGAAGATAAAAGTTACCCAGAATGTTCCAAACATGCGTTTACTCCCTTTACACCACACGTAATACTTTCTGATGAGGCTACGCCTGGAAGCACCAACACGCTGATTCAATTTCAAACTGATTCGTATCCCATTCCCTGATGTTGCAAAAAGCTCATCTCAACAAATTCATTGACCCACCTTCACATACCCTGATAAGTTCAGTACGAAATCACATCTGTACGCCTTGATGTATGCATCATACCATATGTTTTTTCCCACTCACTGATCCGCATCAGTGATATCTGATGCGATTAAAAAAATAAGCACTTCATAAAAAAAAGAAAAAGAAAAATAAGATGAATAGAAGGTATAATAAATTAGTAAATTGGAAGACCTGAGAAGTGAATGTTGAAGATGAAATGGTGAGACTGAGATCGACCGGCGATGAGATTTAGGGGGTGGGTGAAAATTGGGTAGAGCTTATTATTGGGTTTATGTGATAGGGTGAAATCAGAGAAGAAAAAAAGAATATGGTGTTGTGTGTGATAGGGTGAATTAGGGTTTTAAGAAAAAATATTCCGTATAATTGAATAATGAATAGGGTGGATATTGATACCATACTTGCAGGGATTTTCTTAATTTATTTGTTTTGATAGGTTTATAGATTTGGGCTTGCAAGATGTAATCAAAAAAATATGTTGGTCTAGTGGTTATGATGCTTGTTAATGTTACCAACAACCTAGGTTCGATCCTTGTAAGTGGCAAAATTTTTAAAAAAAATTCCGAATTTTAATATTAAATACCAATTTTAATTACAAAAAAATAAAATAAAAGAATAAAAAAATATGGAGAAATGTTGCCACATGGCATGATGACTGGGCATTAATGGCTGCTTACTGGGCATTAATGCCTGATTACTGGGCATTTAAGGGCGCTTACTGGGCATTATGGCATTTGATGACGTCATACGCATATTGTTATATATATATTATATATATATATATATATATATATATATATATATATATATATATATATATATATATATATATATATATATATATATATATATATATATATATATATATATTACTTGGTTAATGAGTAGGTTGCATGCTAGATAAAAATTGCTTAATTAAATATGCTTAGCATACATAAGTTATTAAATCCTAAATTGCCTCAAAAGAAGTTGGACTTGCTTGAAACTAAACCCAAAAACACAACCTTTTCTACAAATTTCTGCCAAAAACCCATTTCTAGTAATCAGGGAATCAGCAGATGGGCGGCCCCCTTAAATCCATAGGCGGCCCCCTTAATTTTAAGGGGACCGGCCCCTATTTAAGGGGACCGGCCATCTGAAGGGACGGGTTACTATTTTCTTTTTCACTTTTTAGCCCATTTTATCCTACACTTCCCAAAATTCACAAACACATTTTGTCCTAAGCCACCCTCCAAAATTTACCTTCTTTAATCACATCATCCCTACACTATAAATACCCTTCTCCATCATAAAAGCTCATCCATATCATCCATCCAAACATGTCATCCTCTAACAACCCAAGATCCAAGCCTTCAAGAGTTGCTAAAATCTCCGTAAGGCCTGTTTGGAGAAGAAAGCTTGACACTTGTCATAACTCCAACTCAACAAATGATGTTGTTCAAAATCAACCAACACCTTAGCCTCATGCTCACCCTAATGAACCCCTTCACAAACATAACCAATCATCCACCCTTGCTCCCAAAAATACACCTTCATCATACCCATATGATTCATATGAAGAGCATGATTAATCCCAAAACAATAATCCCAATCTCATTCACACCACCCCACATCTTGCTCAACTCACCAATGCACCATCCAAAACACTTACCACTCTTGGAATATCCTCTTCTTCCATATCTCCATCCTCATCCACTCATGATTACCCAAGCTCACAAATGTCTCCACCACCAAGAGTATCACCACCACCTCCTACCAACTCACATGTTACTCCTATGTTGCATGTCCAAACATCCATCCCAAATAACAACCACACTCCACCATCATCACCTTCCTCCGAACACTTGAAGTTCATTGAAGAACTCAAGGAAGCCCATGAGCTTAGTGCTCTTCTTTCCCTACACCTTGCTCAACACAACTTAGATCAACCTCCATATAGCTCTCCCTCATCACCCCACAACTTGAGTCAAGTTGAGAAACATGTCAACAATTGTCCTTGTTGCATCTTTCTCCAAAAACAAACCATTGCATTGAATGAGCACTTCACTTGGATTGAGTATCTTCTCACTAGATCTAATCCAACACCCTTACTTGAACAACATCAAAACCCTTATCCAACATGTTCCACTCCAAACTCTCCACCTCCAATCTCTCCATCACCACACTCTCCAACATCTATGCACCCAAAAATACACCTCCATTAATCCAACATTCTTACCCTCACTCAACCACCTCCATTTCAAACACTCCACCATCAACCATCCAAAATAGTTCAAGTTTTTATGTTGCAAGCAAGTCCGATGGCTCTCTTTGGCAATTTAGAATTTTCTACTTATTGTATGCTCTAAGCATAATAAATTTTGTATCAATGATTATGTTTTTCAAATAATCAATTTGAATTAATGAATATTTTGTTTCATGTCTTAATATGTGATTGCTATGCTTGTTGCTCTTATATGTGATATTATGATATATATGCTTGTGCTTCTAATATTTTTCTTGCAAGTATTCCATATCTCGATTCCTTGATGCCCTCAAACGAGGGGGAGTACACATCAAGGGGGAGTTCTCATTCCGACAAATTTTGCATCTAAAACTTGCCGGCAAAACCTTTTTGATTCTACAAAAAAAGGGGAGAAGTGAATATAAACTCACTAAATACTTGTCCAAAAATAATTTTTTGGATTTAATGAGTTTAAGTTTTATAATCATCAAAAAGGGGGAGATTGTTGATATAAATAATGCCTAAAAACATTATTAATACTTCTTGATATCTCTATGTTTTGATACTCACAAAATGTAAACTCATTAAACATAAACTTATTAAATAAACAAGTATTTAGTTGTAAATATTCATTTCTACAACTTAATCACTTAAGGTATGAATAAACAAATGCTTAATGCTTTATATGATCAGAGGAACATTTTCTTAATCACTAGAATTTTTATAAAATGTCACAATCATTTTATATCTTTTAGAAAATCATTTTTGGTATTTAATAAAAATGTTTAATCCATTATAAATTTATAAATTCAAATTTTCAACCAAAAATGGCAAAAATATTCCAGAAAAACCTTCCCCACAAAAAGAAAAATCTGAGCAACGTTCGGGTAGGGCGGCCCTCTTAATTTTACTAGGCGGCCCCCTTAATTTTAAGGGGACCGGCCCCCTATTTAAGGGGACCGCCCCGCTCCTCCAGCTGTCAGAATCTGCCTATAAATATTGGTTCATCCCTGGACTTTTCCTCACCTTTTGCACCCCAAACCTTCTGTTCTAAATCTCTTCTTACATCTTTCTAAATCCTTTGATCATATACTCTTAAGCATTGGTTTCCAAGTGATCCAAGCTTTCACCATCCAAGTGCAAAAGAAGAATGCTTCTATCAATCAAGACTAGAAGTATTACAACCAAGGTTGCAAAAATCGCGAATCGGTAGTCGGGCGGTCGACCACCTTGTAGCTTGTAATCGGTCTAGGCGTGATTAATCGGTGATTAATCGGATTGGCATTACTGACAAATTTTAGTTATTTCCGGCAAGTTTTGTGTATTTTCGGTGAGTTTTAGGTATTTTCGGTATGGTATTTTCTAAAAAAACAACTTGTAATAGACTTAAACAGTTACCATAAGTGATCAAAATAAGTTTACAGTGAGTTTTGGGTACTTCCGGCAAGATTTATAGGTTTCCGGCAAGTTTGACCACCATTGACCGCCGTTGACCACGGTTGACCTATTTGTTTGACCCAGTTACATAAATCGGCAAGGTCGGTGGCCTTGTAGCACCTAATCGGCAATTAATCGGCCTTGTAGACCTTTTTTTGCAACACTGTTACAACTTAAGTATCATCTTGTTACCTAAGTTGTTAGTTTAGTAAACTTTGTAAATCATTCATTCATTTATGTATAAGGTGTGTATATTCAGTGTAATGTAGTGTGTAAGTAGTGAAGAAGGTGTATATGTAGTTGTGTTGTAAAGAAGTAGTGTAGAAGTATTGTAAAGTGGTGAAGTAGTTGTGGTGTGAAGAAGTGGTGAAGCCATCGTAAAGAAGTCATGAGATAGTGAAGAAGTAGAAGTCGCTAAGGAGTGAAGAAATACAAGGTGTGTAAGAAGTATAGCAAAGGTGTGAAGAAGTAGAGACGTGAAGAAGTAGTATTAGGAAATGAAGAAGTAGTGTATAGTTGTGAACTAGATTGTAGTTGTGACGTAGTTGTGGTGTGTAGTAGTCGTGAGTAGTCGTGAAGAAGTTGTGAATCCATAGTGAAGAAGTTGTGAAGAAATCGTGAAGAGATCGTGAAGAAGTTGTGAAGCCGTAGCATAGTAGTTGTGAAGCCGTAGTGTAGAAGTCGTGAAGCCGTAGTGTATAAGTTGTGAAGCTATCGTGAAGAAGTTGTGAAGCAGTTGTGAACAAGTTGTGAAGAAGTTGTGATTGAAGTTGTGAGATTGGTTCTAGCTACGATTAGAACTCGACATTTAGCTTTGTGTCGTTAAACCGGTGTAAGCTAAAGTTGTGTAAGGTTTTCTCCGCCATAAGGGAGTTTGTTGAAGTAGTGAAGAAAACTCTCGAGCTAGGTGCTCGGGGAGTGGAGTAGGGCAAGGAAGGTGTCCTTGTAGCCGAACCACTATAAATCCCTCGTGTCTCGGTTAGATCTTTCCAGCTCTTACTTACATCTTTATTTATATCGTCATTACTTTCATACATATAGGCATATATAATTGTTAGTATTATTTAGAAGTTGATTTCACATAAAGATCAATTTAAAACTCTATTAATAAAAGCAAAAATTCTATAACAAATCTAAAAGGGTACACATACAATTAACAATATTGTTCAAGTATTATTTTTCACATAAACTTGAATCTAAGTGTTTAAAAGTAAACAAAGGTTTTTGTAATAAATTAAAAAGACGCAAAACTATTCAACCCCCCCCCCCTTCTAGTTTTCCACAGATTTATTCGACCAGTTGCAAGGATCGAGTGTTTACTCAAAAATCGATCTGAGATCTGGTTATCATCAGCTACGTGTCAGGGAAGAAGATATTCCAAAAACAGCCTTCTGAACAAGCTACGGGCATTATGAATTTCAAGTGACGCAATTTGGTCTCACTAATGCACCCGCAGTATTCATGGATCTAATGAACCGAGTATGCAAACCATACTTGGATAAATTTGTGATAGTGTTCATCGACGACATCTTAATCTACTCACGCAGCAAAGAAGAACATGCGGAACACTTGAGAACCATTCTGGAGTTGCTCAAGAATGAAAAGTTGTACGCAAAATTCTCCAAATGTGATTTTTGGATCCCCACAGTACAATTTCTTTGCCATATCATCAACAGTAAAGGTATCCACGTAGATCCTGCACAGATTGAGGCGGTAAAAGGTTGGACATCTCCTACCACCCCAACCGAAATTCGTCAATTTCTAGATATCGCTGGTTAGTATTGACGGTTCATAGAAGACTTTTCAAAGATTGCAAAGCCTTTGACCGAATTAACCCAGAAAAATAAGAAGTATATCTGGGAAGACAAACAAGAGTCAGCTTTCCAACTCTTAAAACAGAAACTTTGTGAAGCCCCCAACCTAGCACTACCTGAAGGAAGTGAAGACTTCATGGTGTACTGTGATGCATCACATCATGGTTTAGGTGCAGTGCTAATGCAAAGAAGCTGTGGAAAACTAGAAGGGGGTTGAATAGTTTTTACCATTTTTTAAAATTTATTCGCTTTGAGTACTTATCGTGATTTCAACTTAATGCAAATAATCAAACAATATAAGTAAAGAAATTAAGGGAAGAAACAATCAAACCACAACACGGATGTTTATAGTGGTTCGGTCTACAAGGACTCTCTTCCTTGCCCTACAACACTCCTCGAGAGTTTTTCTTCACTAAGAAACAAGCTCCTTTCTAGGCGGAGAAAACCTTTACACGTCGGTTACTCTTTTTTCGGTGCTAAGCTAGATACTGAGTTCTTTACAAGGGTACAACCACTCCCGACGTCGCTTACACTTTTTCCGGTACTAAGCTAGATACCGAGTTCTTTACAAGGGTACAACTACTCCCGACACTCTATGTATTTTGAGGACTAAAACACTAACCGATCACTACTGAATGTTTGGTATAACAATGATGTGTGAACTACTACTAAATCACACAGTGACTATACTAACAGGATTACAACAGTGTGTTGAACCTTGATGCTTGATCTCTTTGCTACAAAAGAAAGATCTCTACAAATGAAATGAATGAATGAATGGGTTAGTAAAGTAAGAAAGAATGTATATGCAATTTATGCTATGTGAGTGATGAGTGAGCTTGAATGATCAGCTTGCTATTTATAGGCAAACTGATCAGACAAGGCACGGATTTGGCGGACCCAAATTCTGGGTTCCGCCCTTTGTGCTGTTTAGGTCCGCCGGGACATGACAGCTAGCTCTTACCATATCTTATCAAGATCTTACACAATCCAACTCATTGCTTGAAGATCTTTCCAAAATATTTTACTAAGTCTTACAAGCTATCCAAATGATGTATGCCATGATGTCATGTATATATTTCCATTTTAAGATTTAAAATGTAAATAGTATAAATGTATATATGTATGTAACATGTATCCTAGTGATCATGTAGCATGTATATGATGAGTTTTAAAAGCTTATTACTATAAATGTAAAAGACTTTAACTTATATTTATGCTTTGCTAAAGATAAACTTTATAATTGTCATTAACAAAATTTAGCAAAGATCGTAAAATATAAATAACGTTTTTAGGACGATATTTGTATTAACAATCTCTCCCTTTTTGTTGATGACAAAACATAAAGTTTATTTTTAAGAAATGGAATAAGTAAAGTGTAAGTTTTTTAAAAATATAGATTAAAACTAGTTTTATGCAAATTTTTTTGAAATCAATTTTGTCATAAAACATGTATGATGCAATGTATGAGTTTAATCTAATCTAATCTGCCCCTTTTTGTCAAAACAAAAAGAAGAAATGCATAGCGGAATGTGGTAAGTGGCCCTTGGTGATTACTCCCCTTAATTTGGAGTATCAAGTATGATGCATGGATTTTGAGAACTTAAAAGCTCCCCCTTGGATAGTACTCCCCCTAATTGGAGTGCCAAGGTTATGATGCATGAATGATCCTACAAAACAAAAGTTAGTGTATGTAATGCTCCCCCTTGATCAATACTCCCCGTTGCTAGGGTACCAACGTATGTGATTCAAGGATTATGAATACTACAAAACAAGGATTAGTACATGATATGCTCCCCCTCGATCAATACTCCCCGTTGCTATGGTACGAACGTATATGATTTGAGGATGAGAAATGCTACAAAATAAGGATTAGTACATGATATGCTCCCCCTCGATCAATACTCCCCGTTGCTAGGGTACCAACGTATATGATTCGAGTATGAGAAGTGCTATAAAATAAAGATTAGTTGTAGATAATCCAACCAAGTAATATGAGTTCAACCAAACATTGTAGTTCAGCCCGTTTGACTTAAAAAAGTCAACTAAGTATACTTTGTTCAAACCAAGCACAAAGGTT
Organism: Artemisia tridentata subsp. tridentata; assembly: GCA_021014915.2. Classification (NCBI taxonomy): domain Eukaryota; kingdom Viridiplantae; phylum Streptophyta; class Magnoliopsida; order Asterales; family Asteraceae; genus Artemisia; species Artemisia tridentata. Next base: position 243,102,506 of record CP139505.1, read on the forward strand.
AAACAAAGTCAATACTTCAACCAAATAAAGATGCAAAAATTAGTAGTTCCATCCAACCAAAATATAATGCACAAATATTGATCACACACAAGCATAACCATAACATCCTTCCATTGAAAATTGTTTGTGATCAAAGTCACAAAACAAGGTGTTACAAAATAAAAGGAAATATCCTAGAAATTAAAAAAGAAAAAGTCCTAAAAAATCCTAAGAAGTTCTATAAAAGGAAACAAAGGAGAAACTTCTAATATCTATTGCGAAGGATGGGATAGAGCATTAAGGCGCTCTAGGATGTGGTTCAAAATGAACCTCATTTCGTTTTGTAACTCGTGAACCAAGATGTTGGTCCGTTGAGTTAAGTGGGCGGTCCTCTCGCACATGAACAACCATGTCTAGGTGGTGGAAGGGTTTGTTCATGAGTTATTGGTGGTGGTGGTTGGTTTTTTGATGGTGGAGGTGGTGGAATGTTGGTTGGAGACATGATGGAAGCCATCAAAGTTGATTGCAAATCCATAGCCTTGTTAAGGTGGGAATCTACCATATTGGAGAAGGCATAAAGGCGATCAAGTTCTTCATTGATCTCACCTTGGGTGTTGGGTTGGTTAATCCACATTTCCTCATCAATGGCATTGAGGGTAGACCTTGGTGAAAGGGGTTGAGGTTGCAGTTGTGGTGGTGCTTGGTCACGGTAGAGAGGACCGTGAATATCCTGATAAATAGGATGAAAAAGGAGTGGTTCTTGACCTTCAAAAGTCAAGGGTGGTGGATTTGTAGACCTTGGTGGAAGATCTTCAAGGGTTTCTAAGTATGGATGTGGTGAGGTTGGAGGAGTAACAAATAGCTCCATTGGACGGAGTTTTGGTGAGTGTGGAGGTGATGGTGATCTAGTTGGTTGAGATGGAGCGGGTGGTGGTGTGGTAGCCACTGGAGTGATTGTTAGTGGTGGAGTGTTGATGATCACATTAGGTGGTGTTGGAGTTGAGAGAGTGAGAAAGTTCTCATTTGCTATAGGTGATGAAATGTTTAGGGGTGATGACTCTTCTGATGAAGAAGCTAAATTTACAAAATAACAAGGTCTGACACTCATACGAGCTATCCTTCTTGGTGGTCTGTTTGTTGATGAGTTGTTGGATTTAGTCATTGTTGAAATGAGAAGGGTTGCTTAAAAGTACAGGAATAATGCTTAGAGATGATGGTGAATGTGTGATTTGTGATGATCCTAAACTTCCTAATTTATAGACAATAAGGTGTATTGAACTTTGTGTTTTGATTTGATGTTGATTCATTGAGAAATGTTGGTTCCTAATGATTTGGAGGAAGAAAATGAACTTGTCATATCACCAAAGCCAATCCATAGAGATGGAGTTGAGTGAGTTTGCGAAGATATGCAGTAAATACAAAGAGTGAGTCGGAAATCTAATGATTTGATTGTCCCAGGAACCAAATGGAGGGTTCCTTGCTTGTTACAGAAAGGTAACTTGGATGAAAATTTGAATTTTCAAATTTTGGTGGGAAATGAAGTACTTATAGTTCTAAGTGTGCCTAAATCATCCTAATGTGCTTAATTAACAGTGGAATAATCCTAGGAACTAGAATCAATAATCTAAGGAGCGGGATTAGACGGGAAATTTGAAAAAGTTACTGTTTGAATGGCGGATCCAAACGATAACAAGTGCGGACCCAAGTTTTTGGTTTCGCGAAATCCGCTGGTCTAAATTTGGTTGAGCCTAAATTTTCAACAGACGGAACCCAGAAATTGGTTCCGCCATATCCGCCGATCGAAAAATCTTAACAGTGGGCATTTCTAACTACCCAAAACCCGTTGAAATCCCAAAAATTATCCTAAATCATATGTAATTAATTAGTTGTGATTGTTTAAAAAACAAAAACATAGGTTCTAACACATGATAACACATAGATCAAACGGGCGATTTTTCACTTACCATAAAAGGAGGTTAAGCCAAACGGTGGCTTAAAAACGAAAAATCAATAACATCAAGTGTTATCATCTTGCATTGTTACGTTAGTTCACATAAATGTTAAATACCAACATAATATCCTAAAAACACAATAATTCACCACATCATTGTTTGAAATTGTTTTATACCAAACACTCCCTATTCCTCAATACTTGTTGATCTTCTTGTTGAGCTTCATTATCCAACGTCCAATATTCTTCATCATTCCTCTTTTTTTTCGGAATTCCTCGGATTGGTTCTCGATGGGAGGAAGTTGGCTCATGTATTCGGGTGGAGGAATCCTAGAGTTGGGCAAACCATCATCCTCAGTAACCGATGATGATGATGATGATGAGGTTGGAGGATGAGCACGTTTTCCTCTTGGCACGGCTACTCTATGATCACTAAGAGGTACAAAAGTGTGTGGAATTTCAAAGTAGTCGGGAAGGAAACCTCTAGCATTTGGAGGAATGGGTGAAAAAGCTCTAAAGAGACGGGTTAGAAGCATCTTATAAGGCGTGGCGGTGGTACCCAAAACCGGAATATCGGCCATTCTCTTGGCGATATAGTAGGCTAAGTTGAAGGGTTGATGGGTGGACACACAAAAGAGCATGTAGCGAAGGCTTGCATTTAGGTGATCCCTATTTCCTATGGTGCACAAAACGTTAGCTCTAAGGATCTCTTCCAACTTTTTAAATTGAGGCCTAAGCTCATTTAGCTCCATGCCAAACGGGTCTTTATCAACCTCTTTACCTCAACTTGTCCTAGTGTGGGTGGTCCTAGGTATGAAGAGATGATCACAGATGGTCTCTTTTGGAGTTAGTGGTGTGTTGTATGGATGCATACGATCATGGAGAGAATCTAAGATTGACAATGACCACTTGTCAGAATAAAGGCAAGTGCCTTGACCTGGAATTCCTAAGACTTCCGCGAATTGGTTCAAAAGGATGATCAACTCATGTTGGTTAACTTTGAAATTGATGCTCATGAGGCCATAGTCGTTTGAACTAAGAATAACGCTAGCATAAAATTCTAGTATGAATCTAGGAACTATGGGTTCATATATGCCTAGAAGACAATCAAATTGTATGGCGGCTAGTTGTTCACGGATATTGGTTCCTTCTAAGAATGAGGGGTCTACGGTTCTACCCTCGTGAACATATCGTTATTCTAAGCCTTAAAGATTTTGACTTGGTCGTTTGTGAGACCTTTTGTCTTATGGTGTTTGGATAGGTAATTGAGGGTTTCTTTGTGATCATAGTTTGTTGCGGGATGCATGATTATCCTAGACACGAAAATTACATAGTTAAGTTAAAACTATCGAAAATACGTATATAAATTTCTAGTGTGTGCCTACATGGGGACAATGTGGAGGTGCGGTTATCTCGACTCCTTTTGATGCATGAAAATTTTGTTTATGCAAGTTTTATGACAAAATGAGAGATAACCCAAACGCTCCTACTTCAATGTAGCTTCGATTGAATGTACCCAAAAATACATATTAGTTATGTATTCCCTTTAGCGTTCAAGAGACATTATGCAAGTGATGTTTAAAACATAACGTTTTGTATTTGTATGAACAATGTGCAAAAACCTTTTTTCCTAGTCGTGAGAGGATTTTTATAAAAAATTCTCATGGGGTTTTTGATGAATTATGATAATGTCCTACAAGATGCAATTCCTAACTATGGAAAACATGATTTGTTATGTAATTTGTTGAATATGCTTCATGATTTTACAAAAAAAATGCATAAACCCCAAGTTTTTATTTTGTGCATGAAATAGAAATCCTAGACTCAGATCAGGAATGTAAATATAGTTAGGATACTTACAAAGATGACTAAAGCACAAATTGGTTGAAGGGGATGACCTAAATTGTGAGTTTGGTTTATTTTGAGTCGAGTTCCAGTAGCTTGTATGTTTTTGGGGAATGTGATACACAATACAGTGTGTTTGTTTAATAAACTAAAAAACTGACTCAGGAACCCACGGATTTGGCGGAGCCAAAATGTGGGTTCCGTACGTGTTGTCGATTGGTTCCGTAGGCACCTTTGACAATTGGTTGTTTTTGACGTGTTTGGTTAATCTAAGGTTCAAACTACACATTTGGTTCCATTAATCCTAAACCAAGTCTAAGGAAGTTAAGGGGTACTCTCTTAAGAGGTTTTGTGAGAACATCGGCAATGTTGTCCTCTGAGGATACTTTCTCGATTGAGATGTTTCCTTTTTGAACATTGTCGCGTAGGAAGTGGTGACCTATTTCTATGTGTTTGGTTCTAACGTGTTGGACTGGATTTTTGCTAAGGTCGATAGCTCCTTTGTTGTCGCAAAGAATGGGAATTTCGTTGAGTTCAATTTCATAGTCGACGAGAGCTTGTTTCATCCAGAGTGCCTGTTGACACGCTTTTCCTGCAGACACGTACTCGACTTCGGTTGTTGAGATTGCTAGAGCCGTTTGCTTCTTTGAGAACCATGCGGTAAGACAATGTCCAACAAAAGTACAAATACCACTTGTACTTTTTCTATCAACATAGTCACCGGCATGGTCTGAGTCGGCATACACTATGGTTTCAATTCTCGTTCCTTTGGGATACCATAATCCTAAATGTGTAGTACCTTTAATATATCTAAAAATTCGTTTGACGGTTTCAAGATGGGATGTTTTGGGATCTTCTTGAAAGCGTGCACATAGACAAACACTAAACATAATGTCGGGTCTACTAGCCGTTAGATAGAGTAGACTACCAATCATTCCTCTATATTTAATGCTATCTACGGATTCACCTTCTTCATCCTTAGTTAGTTTGGTTTCGGAGGACATGGGTGTTTTCATGGGTTTGGAATCTTCAAGACCAAATTTCTTAAGCATATCTTTGATGTACTTAGATTGGTTGAAGAATATCCCATCATCTAATTGTTTAATTTGGAGTCCTAAGAAAAAGTTTAGTTCCCCCATCATACTCATTTCAAACTCGTCATGCATGATTTTTGAGAAATCATCGCATAACTCTTGACTAGTTGATCCGAATATGATGTCATCTACATAAATTTGAACTATGATTATATGTGATCCCTTTTTCTTAGTGAAAAGAGTGTTGTCTACTAGGCCCATGGTATACTTATGGTCAACTAGAAAAGTCTTAAGTCGATCATACCAAGCTTTTGGTGCTTGCTTAAGTCCGTATAAAGCCTTTTTAAGTTTATAGACATGATTTGGTTTTTCAAAATTGGCAAAGCCGGGAGGTTGTGCAACGTACACTTCCTCATTAATAAAACCTTTAAGAAATGCACTTTTGACATCCATTTGAAAAAGTTTAAAGTCATGTACACATGCATATGCAAGTAGTATTCTAATTGAATCGAGCCTAGCTATCGGTGCAAATGTTTTGTCGTAGTCTATACCTTCTTGTTGATTGTAGCCTTGAGCTACAAACCTAGCTTTGTTTCTTGATACTACACCATTTTCATCCATTTTGTTCCTAAACACCCATTTTGTTCCAATTATGGTTTGACACTTAGGTTGAGGGACTAATGTCCAAACGACATTTCTAACAAATTGATTAAGTTCTTCTTGCATTGCTACAACCCAAGATTCATCTTTTATGGCCTCATTTATATTTTTGGGCTCAATTGTTGAAATAAAACAAAAGAAATTACTTTGATTTTGAACTCTTGACCTTAAGGTTCTTTCGTTAATTTCTCCTATGACGTTATCTAACGGGTGACTTCTAGATTCCTTGATGTTGACTATTTCTCTATTCACGGGTTCATCTTCTTTGTCATTTTCTACATTTTCTTGGTTTTCAACCATTTGACTTTCAACTAAGTCATCATCTACCAAAGGTGATGTCTTAGAGGGAGGTGGACTTTCATCGAATGTTACGTTCAACGATTCCTCGACTCTTGAGGTTTCTTTGTTTAAGACAATGTATGCTTTACTATTTCGTGAGTATCCAAGGAACACACCTTCATAAGACTTTGGGTCAAACTTGGTGAGGTAATCCTTAGTATTTAAAATGAAGCACTTGCTTCCAAAAACTCTAAAATATCCTAAAGTAGGCTTTTTGCCTCTATAAAGCTCATATGGTGTTTTCTTCAAAAATGGCCTAATTAAGACTCTATTTAGGATGTATGTTGATGTGTCTACGGCGTTACACCAAAACTTTTGTGGTATATTTTGTTCGTTTAGCATTGTTCGACTCATTTCTTGGAGTGTTCTATTCTTACGTTCTACTACACCGTTTGATTGAGGGGTTCGAGGAGCCGAGAAATTATGAGTTATGTCATTAGCATCACAAAAAGCTCCGAATTGAGTTTCGTTATCAAATTCACGACCGTGGTCGGTTCTAATTTACACAATGCTATTTCCTATTTGATTTTGAATTTTCTTACTTAGAATTTCAAATTTATCAAATGCTTCATTTTTAGTTTTCAAAAACTTAGTTCAAGTATACCTAGAGTAATCATCTACTATTACCAAAGTATAGAAGTTTCCTCCATAACTTTGTATAGCGGATGGACCAAACAAATCCATATGCAACAATTCTAGACACCTAGATGTACACACCATGTTTTTAGCCTTATGGCTATTATGAACTTGTTTCCCAATTTTGCAAGCACCACAAAAGTGTTGGTTGTATTTCAACTTGGGTAGGTTCCTAACGAGTTATGATAGAGATTGGATGAGTCTCATGTTTGCGTGGCCTAAGCGTCTATGCCACAAAGTTTAGTTTTTGTCTAAGGAGGTGAGACAAATTTTGTCTTTAGATGTTTTGTCTAATTTCATAACGTAAACGTTATTCTTCAAAACACCTTTTCCTACGGTTATTCCATTTTTAAGTATCTTACTTCTGTTTTCACTGAAAAGGACGTCATACTTTTTACGGCATAATTGACTAATACTAAGCAAGTTAAAACCTAAGTTATCTACATGAGCAACATTATCAATAGTGAGAGAGTCATGAGAGATTGTACCTGTTTCGATGATTTTACATTTAAGCTTGCTACCGAACGTGACATTACCTCCGTCGTACACTTGATAGGTTGAGAAAAGGCTTTTGTTTCCTGTCATGTGTCTTGAATACCCACTATCTTTAATCCACTCATCCGGTTCTAACCCGACTTTCAAGCACACCTAAATTAAAGAAAAACTCAAGCGTTTGGTCCCCAATATCTTATGGGTCCAGTTGGGTTAAACATAGCATTATCTTGATTTATGTATGAAAACGGTGGATATGGGTTCCATGGCATGTAGTTAGGACATTGATAGCTTCTAGGTATGTTTGGGTTCCAACTATTTTGATAATGATGTTGAGAGTTGTAGTTACTCTTTGGAAAGGGGCGTTTGGGAATAGAAGTTCTAGGTCTCTGTCACACCCCCAAATTTGGATTGCAGCAGAATGGAATTTCGGGGGCGTAACGTACATGGATAACAAAGTACAAGGAAATAAAGAATGACCTCTGAGTGAGTCATTTTAAAACAAGCGTTTGATTTAAACATAAACGTTTTACAAAATATTAATATCAGAGTTCACCATCTAATTATGATTTTAATACATAACCAAACGCTAAGTAATACAAAGAAATCTTCATCATGCTATGCGTTCCAAAATGTGACTCTAGTATGCTCCATACATAGATGATTATTATCGTCTAGTTACCTGAGAACACACGCTAAAAAGGTCAACATAATTGTTGGTGAGTTCATAGGTTTAAGTAAACAAGTAAAGTGTGGACCACAAGATTTCAATAGCATGACAATCACAACAAATATAACGTCATAGCCAAAAATAATATACAGCGCCCTAAGCTCATGACCTCGAAGCTCAACGAAATGGTATGCAATCAAGCATAATAATAATCAATGCCCCAAATAAGTGTTTGCCAGACACTCGGAAATAATCCAAATGATATGCGTCCGTTTGACTGGTTGGCGTGACCAACTCGGATCGGGGTGTCAACCCAAATAGATCTATTCATAACATCCGCGCTTATAAGTAATTAACGGTTCATGATTCAAGGGGACTTTAATGGCAATGCGGTAACTTAGGCAAAGTAACAGTCTTAATATTTATGTCCGAAAAATAAGCAATGTATTCCCACCCCGAGGGTTTTAAAATAAGATACAAAAAATGTAAAAAAACCGGGGCTATGAAACTCACCTCAGTTATCAAATCTCGATTAGAAATACGGTAAAGTGTGAATAAAGGTCCGATAACTCTAACCGCAACCTAAATAAATACCATGTCTTAGGTTTGAAAACAAGGTCGTGCATGAAAGTTCACACGCTATTTTATCACTTGTACATGTTAGCTAAATCCGACTCTAAAGTGTCCAAAATCTATATAGAAAAATTCTAACAGCTTTCTATTAGCAAAAATAAGCTGTCAAAAATTTATATTTCGTCGCAATCTTCATTAGGCCATAACTCTCTCGTCTTAGCTCCGATTCTTAAGTTTTATACATCCCCGGGTTCGTGTTTAAGTATACTAAAAAGTTTTTAGTGCCTCGGCTAGTCTAGTTAACTTTTAACATTAGTTTTTACCTCTTGAAATTTCCCAACAGCCTCCTTGGTTGATCGAACTATATGAGGGGGGTGAGTGATTATATATATTTTTTTTTCTTCTTTCTCTTGTGCTAGTGTAAGTAAATGTGTTAAGTCTTACATGTATATATATATATATATATATATATATATATATATATATATATATATATATATATATATATATATATATATATATATAGTAGGAATGGTCGTTGGAGTGTTGTCAGTGAAGAGGTGTGAATACTTTTGACGGATCTGGTCTTCTCGTTCCCATGTGAACTCGGGACCATGTTGAGAATTCCAACGAACCTTGATGATAGGAATTCTACTATGTTTCAATTGCTTGACATTACGGTCCATAATTTTTACCGGCTCTTTGATGAAATTCAGCTTGTCCTCGAGTTGAATTTCTTCTAATGGAATAGTAAAGGATTCGTCAGCTACATATTTCTTGAGGTTGGAAACCTGGAATGTATTGTGCACATTGCTGAGCTCTGGCGAAAGCTCAAGTCTATAAGCTACTGGGCTGATTCTAGCTAGAATCTTAAATGATCCATCATATCTTGGATTTAACTTCCCGCGTTTTCCAAACCGTATCACGTCTTTCCAAAACAAGACTTTCAGCATAACTCGTTCTCTTAACTTGAAATCCTAATGGTTCGCGACTTAGGGAAACCTAATTCCAATGATTTGCGTTATATACCTCCATAACTTTTCTATCATTCTCTTGTCGCTTGTAACTGATTCTTGATCTGTACGATTTTCCTTTGTTGTTTCATGAATAAGTTCTTGACTAGTGAGTTGGGCTTTTCCGATCTCGGCCTGACAACAGGTGATTGGTACTTCATCCATAGAGTGCCTCAAATGGAGTAGTCCTTATACTCGTGTGATGACTATTGTTGAAAGTGAATTCTGTCAATGTCAAAAGATTACCCTAAACAATTCAAGTTGATCATACGGCGCTGAGCATGTTCTATAGTGTTTGGATAGTTCTCTTACTATGTTCCTCGGTCTGAGGATGGTAGATCATGCTTATACCTAATTAGGTTTTTAAAAAAAATCTTAAAGGGGTTGCCAGAAGTTTGAGGGGTATCGACTACCTTTTATTAGGAGTATTTGAAATTGGTACAATATGTCTCGTGAGTAATTCTACAACAATAAGTCTGTCAGAAAGGGCGTTATCATAAGGATAAGACTATGGTAACAGTTTTGATTCCTCGTGTTTTGCCCTAACTGATGTCACGATATGAGTCTCTCTTCGCCTAAGGTGCTTAGTCTTCATTACTAAGGTTTTACTGTTTAATAGTGTTTCTCTAGATTTCCTTCATCAAAATTTTTCATGCTACTATTTGTCAATCACAAAATCCTAAATGTATGAAGTGTTTTAGTACGGTGGTTTATTTTCAAAAGTTGACTCGATATTGAGTGTTTTGTTTGAAATCTCTCTCTGAGTAAATGAATTTACAAGTTTGAACAAATGACTTTTTAAGTACTCTCTTTCTTGATGATTCAAAATTTAGTAGTTATGCAAGATTGGACTGTTTTCAAATATGGCCCAAGTTTTATAGACGGGTTTTCAACATGATGTTAATAGGAATGTTTAGCAAAGATTGATGTTATACATTTCTTAACGTACAATAGTTTTGTTAAAGGTTGACCAAAAGGGATTTACTCGTCAAAATAGGTACTTCAGAAAAATATTTTCCTACAAGGTCTATGATTTGTATAAACGCATTTTTAAGAAAATCCATTTGAAGTGAAAGCATTAAAAAAGATGTAATAGTCTGGTAGGTATATCTGCATGAATGCTTAGATGTCTAACATTTTGTTTCTGAGGTTGATAATGCCCATTGGTTAATATCATGTAAGACTTACAAGTATGAGTATTCAACTTACTTGGTCTAACCAGTACTTCTTGAAACGATAGGATTGGGTGACTATGCCAGAGATAGTGGTTTGGATTGCCTTGTGAGATCTTAAGTTTTCCGTTGCGTTATGAATCAACTTACTGTATATTTCTAGTCCTTGTTTGTAGTTCCGTAATCCTTTCATTGTTTTCTTATGTCATGGAATCCTCCTCGTAGATGGAAAGTCTTTCCTAGAAAGGTCAATGGTAAAATCCAACTTAACGGCTGAGTGAGTGACAAGTGGTGTAGGTATCTAGAGAGGGTTTAACAAAAGGGATGTTTATGAACAGTTTATTTGGTTACAAAGCTTTGCTTTTTGATGTTTTGAATGAAGATTGTTAAAAAAAATTGAAAAGATGATTGTTTCCTTCATGGCATAATCCTTCCTGAATTATACATAGGTGATCAAGCTATGTATAATTGAGGACTAATGATGCGATGCTCGGTTTAGTCAAAGTAGTATTATGTTTCTCAAAGTTTTAGATGGTATTCAATGTGTTGTTTGGTAAAATGGTAGTAAATAGTTGGTAGAATGACAGAAAATCAATTTATGAGGTGGTAGTAATATAACACGTTTTAAAATTCTGTGAAATAATTTCCTAAGGTGGTAGTAAAATAGCTTGGAGTAAAATTATGTGAAACAGTTTTATAAAGTGGTAGTAAAATACCCTGTAATAAAATTTGTTGAACGGGTTATAGGATGTGTGGGAGAATCTTACGGAATGGTAATAGTCTATAGTCAAAGATGAAATTTGCCTAATCCCTAATAGGATAGCGGTATGTCTTTGCGAAATGGCTAGGAATAAGGTAAATGGAATAGAAAATGTAATGGACTAAGGTTGTGAGTATCGTGGATATAATAAAAGATAGAGATTACATTAGATAAAAAGGTACTTGTTACAACTAGGTTACGTTAACTTCCTAAGGTGAAGTACAACAGGAAAATACAACCCTAGAGGGCTTAGATTTCGGTTTTATTATACAATCAGAAACTTTTCCTTAAACATTATCCTTGCCCATAACATCGACAAGATCCTGGCAAGCTTCTCCTCCTATTAATGCGTATGCTCCCCCACTAGTTCTTCCTCCATTTTGATTCCTCAGCTTTGGGCAATCACTCCTGAGGTGTCCTTTCTCTCCACAGCCAAAACATATTATTGGAGGTTTCTGATCTTCGACAAGTGTAGGAGTTCTGCAATATTTAGTCAGGTGACCATTCTTCTTACAGTTACCACATGGAGTAGGGCAATGACTAGGGTTATGGTGTTTTTGACATTTGTTACATTTTGGTAGAGTACCAAGGTACCCTTTCTTCTTAGCTGGGCCTGCAACATGGGCTTTAGCAAACTTTGGTCTCTTAGGTGATTGTTGTGCAACACTTCCACCCTGATTATTGTTGTTGTTCCATTTTCGTTTGTTGTCATTATTGTTTCCTACAGCCTTGGTTTGAGCTATGTGTTCCCTTTCCTGGAGCGCCATACGGATAGCTTTAGGCATAGTATCGCGTTCTAATGAGGTGACCAACATACGAATTTCAAGGGAGAGTCCCCCGATATACCTCTCAAGTTTCTTGCATTCCAGTTCATCCATTGCAGGGTATAGCCATGCTAATTCATAAAAACGATCAGTGTATTTGGCAACATCATCTCCTACCATGGTAAAGTTCAGGATTTCCTGTTCCATTGCTCGTAATTCGCTCCTTGAACAATATTCTAAAATCATCATCCTTCTCAGTTTCTCCCAAGAGATTGAGTAAGCAGCGTCGACCCCTACTATCTGAACATGTTTGGTCCACCATACTTGGTAATGATCCCGAAAAGTGCAAGTGGCGAACTTAACTTTGTTTTCCTTGAGACAGTTACCACTTCGAAATATTGTTTCTACTTCTTCGAACCATTTGCAAAATCCCCTCGCGCCTTCAGTTCCGCTAAAGGTGTGGGGATTGCAATCCATAAATTCTTCGTGAGTAAGATTAGGAACTTTGGGTGCCACATTTCTTCTTTCTATGCCTTCAGCTGTCTTTGTGGTTTCAAGTCCTTCCGGTGCATTGGTCACATTTTTCTCATGATTGGCGAGGGCTGTGGCTATGCTCTTGGCAATGATTTGCTCAACAGTGGCTCGTGTCATGGCTGGAGCGGCTTGCTTCGACATAACTCTTCAAAATCATAAGAGACTATGAGAATTTATAAGTAGTAAGGATCATCACACTCGCATATACGCAACCATGACATGTATAAATGAAGTGAAATCACAACAAGATGCATATATAAAATGAAAATTTTTGGCCTACATAGACCGATATCAAGCATAGCACAACCATATCCATATAGTAGAGTCAATACTTGGTAAATTCATTGTACAACAACCAAAATACTACAAGTTTCTTTGAACTATGCCACACATCCCATGGCTAGGATAATAGTAAAAGCTAGTAAAGATATAAGTCTGATCTAGAGGCTTCCTGGTGCTCCTCTGGGTGGATCCTGGGTTGTGGCATCATGGGGTTGTGATGAGTTCTGATGTGGGGCCTGGAGTTGTGCATCGATCATATCTGAGATAGTATAGATCCCAAACCATTCTAGAGGAATATGTTGATGTTCCTGTTGAGTCGGTGATCTTGGTACTATCCACAGAGTGTCATCTAATTCCTGATATGTGAGAATGGAAAAGGGGAATGACAATGGTGATAGTGGGAAGGTAGGGGCAGTCTCCTGAAACTTAAAAGTCTTAGCGTCACATCTGGTAGTCTCTTCTAGGTCTGTCTCATGTGATGCAAATCCCTCAAATAGGTGGAAGTTATCATCTAACGATAATGAGTGATATGGGGATGTTGAGGTATAGAAAGGTAAGAGTAGTGATGTAGGTGCATTAGTGGATGAAAAAGCATCCTCGATATCCGAGTATGATGAAATGATGATAGGGTGATTGGGTGAAGACATGACTCTATAATAACCCGATATAAAACAAATGTAAATACTTCGTATTAAATAAGTGAGTAAAAATATGTATAGCAATTGCACACACATCATGATATTATGAAGTGTCGTGACCTAGTGGTTATAGTCTAGGGTCTATGATGCATCCTAGTTCTCTATAACCTTGGCTCTGGTACCAATCTGTCACACCCCTAAATTTGGATTGCAGCGGAATGGAATTCCGAGGGCGTAACGTACATACATAACAAAGTACAAGAAAATAAAGAATGACCTCTAAGTGAGTCATTTTAAAATAAGCGTTTGATTTAAACATAAACGTTTTACAAAACATTAATATCAGAGTTCACCATCCAATGTAAGATTTTAATACATAACCAAACGCTAAGTAATGCAAAGAAATCTTCATCATGATGTGCGTTCCAAAATGTGACTCTAGTATGCTCCATACATAGATGATTATTATCGTCTAGTTACCTGAGAACACACGCTAAAAAGGTCCACATAATTGTTGGTGAGTTCATAGGTTTAAGTAAACAAGTAAAGTGCGGACCACAAGATTTCAATAGCATGACAATCCCAACAAATATAACATCATAGAGAAAAATAATATACAGTGCCCTAAACTCATGACCCCGAAGCTCAATAAAATGGTATGCAATCAAGCATAATAATAATCAATGCCCCAAATAAGTGTTTGCCAGACACTCGGAAATAATCCGAATGATATGCGTCCGTTTGACAGGTTGGTGCGACCAACTCGGACGGGGGTGTCAACCCAAATAGATCTATTCATAACATCCGCACTTACAAGTAATTAACGGTTCATGATTCAAGGGGACTTTAATAACAATGCGGTAACTTAGGCAAAATAACAGTTTTAATATTTGTGTCCGAAAAATAAGCAATGTATTCCCACCCCGAGGGTTTTAAAATAAGATACAAACAATGTAAAAAAACCAGGGCTATGAAACTCACCTCAGTTATCAAATCTCGATTAGAAATACGGTAAAGTGTGAATAAAGGTCCGATAACTCTAACCGAAACCTAAATAAATACCATGTCTTAGGTTTGAAAACAAGGTCGTGCATGCAAGTTCACACGCTATTTTATCACTTGTACATGTTTGTTGCAATATTTATCGACAAAAATATAGTTGCGTCAATGCGTCTATTTATTAAGTAGAGTAACCTTTTTTTGAAAACGTAACTAGTTAATCTCGTTATTAAACTATCGTCGTCTTGTTAATAAGTACTTTTAAAAACCTCTAACGTGCCTAACAAGTATACATAACGTTCTACCGTTTTTATTTACGTCATTTTAACTAAATCCGACTCTAAAGTGTCCAAAATCTATATAGAAAAATTCTAACAGCTTTCTATTAGCAAAAATAAGCTGTCAAAAATTTATATTTCGTCGCAATCTTTATTAGGCCATAACTCTCTCGTCTTAGCTCCGATTCTTAAGTTTTATACATCCCCGGGTTCGTGTTTAAGTATACTAACATTTTTTTAGTGCCTCGGCTAGTCTAGTTAAAATTTAACCTCAGTTTTTACCTCTTGAAAATTCCCAACAGCATCTATATTTTCAGAAAATTCATTTTCGTCGCACAACTTAAAACTAACGTATCTTCTTCGTTATAAGTCCGTTTTAACTCATTCAAGCGGCTACGTTTTCGTTATAGAGTCTATTTTCTATATTTCTAGCCTAATCTTGCCACCAAGTTACTGATTTTTCTGGGTGAGGTCGAATGGGACAGCCTCTATTCTAAAAGTGTCAAAACACGTTTCCTAGCCTTCTAGTTATCCAAAACTGCTTAACAACAACTCTCAAACTAATCTTAGCTCTTCCACCGATTTCTCAATATGTCAATAGTGATCTAACAATAAACTTAGCAATATTAAAAGTTCTATTTCTCATAAATTTAAGTGATCATCAAGGCTAGTTAATATAACAAGCTCACTAGTTTATATATAGTGTTTTTATTAACAATTAACTAATGTGTTCATGAAAATATATTTGAGACATAATCATTAGTTAAAAGCTCTTTGTGGTTATAAAGTTAACGTGTACAAAGTGATAATCAAGTGTATGTAACTTGAACTAAATATCTTGATATAAAGAGTGTGAAATTTGTCAAAGTAAAGGGTTGCTTACTTAAGGTGATTAGTGTGATGAGATGGTGATTCACATGATTTAACCCAAGACTAGTGCTTCTAAACCCTTACAAGTGTGTCCTAATGATGCTTGAACTAGCCACAACAACTCTCCTTCTTTCTTCTTGCTCCTTGGTTGATCGAACTATATGAGGGGGGTGAGTGATTATTTTTTTTTTCTTTTCTTCTTTCTCTTGTGATAGTGTAAGTAAATGTGTTAAGTCTTACATGTATATACATATATATATATATATATATATATATATATATATATATATATATGGTAGGAAGGGTCAAATGTACAGTAGTGAGTCCAAGACACCAAGGTGGCTTGGTATGATGGTTGTGGCCGAATAGGCTAGGAGGGGGGGGAAGACTTGGTCAAGCATGCAATTGCAACTCCATGTTTTAAGGTCGTGTGTCTAGTATTAATTGTAAGTGTAAAATGGTCTAGTAATTATTATGGAACAAAGGGGGGGGGGGGCGGCACATGGGAAGAAATAAGAGTAGAAGATTTTATTTTGTACAAAAGTGTGTATATTATATGTATTGGGTATTAGGAATATGTATTGGTTATTGGTTTGGTAATTAACGTAAGTTACGCATAATTAAACGTAATGAATAAAGAAATTACATTAGGCGTAAGGAAAATATTTTTGGAACTTTGGTAATAATTTAGGATGTGTAAAAATGCGTTAAAAATAATTGTTAGGAGTATTTGGTATATCGGGTGTTTATTTAAATCGCGAATAGCGTTTGTTAAATTAACAATCGTAAGTAAATAAAGAAAAGGGAATTGTCTTAGGGATTAAATTTTTGAACAAGAGTAGGAGCAAGGTATTGGGTTGTTGTGTGCTAAATATAGCCTAAAGTCCTGACCGCTTGATATATCCTTAATTATAGGTTTATGGTCACCTTCTACAATTATGTACCATAGATCTATATCCTTTGACTTCACATAAGTTTCAAAGCGATTTTTCTAATATATAAAACTATTTGCTTCAAATAGTGGTGGTCTTTGCATAGATTGCCCTTATTTGTAGTTTTTAAAATCCATTGATCGTTTCAAGTTTTAAAATACAATATATTTTGAAAATCTTGAGTAACGTAGCTCTGATACCAATTGTGGAAAACTATAAGAGGGGTTGAAAAGTTTTTAACATTTTTTAAAATTTATTCGCTTTGAGTACTTAACGTGATTTCAACTTAATGCAAATAATCAAACAATATAAGTAAAGAAAGTAAGGGAAGAAACAATCAAACCACAACACGGATGTTTATAGTGGTTCGGTCTACAAGGACTCTCTTCCTTGCCTTACTCCACTCCTCGAGCCTCTAACTCGAGAGTTTTTCTTCACTAAGAAACAAGCTCCCTTCTAGGCGGAGAAAACCTTTACACGTCGCTTACTCTTTTTTCGGTGCTAAGCTAGATACCGAGTTCTTTACAAGGGTACAACCACTCCCGACGTCGCTTACACTTTTTCCGTTACTAAGCTAGATACCGAGTTCTTTACAAGGGTACAACTACCCCCGACACTCTATGTGTTTTGAAGACTAAAACACTAACCGATCACTACTGAATGTTTGGTATAACAATGATGTGTGAACTGCTACTAAATCACACAGTGACTATACTAACAGGTTTACAACAGTGTGTTGAACCTTGATGCTTGATCTCTTTGCTACAAAAGAAAGATCTCTACAAATTAAATGAATAAATGAATGGGTTCGTAAAGTAAGAAAGAATGTATATGCAATCTATGCTATATGAGTGATGAGTGAGCTTGAATGATCAGCTTGCTATTTATAGGCAAACTGATCAGACAAGGCACGGATTTGGCAGACCCAAATTCTGGGTTCCGCCCTTTATGCTGTTTAGGTCTGTCGGGACATGACAGCTAGCTCTTACCATATCTTACCAAGATCTTACACAATCCAACTCATTGCTTGAATATCTTTCCAAAATATTTTACTAAGTCTTAGAAGCTATCCAAATGATGTATGTCATGATATCATGTATATATTTTGTTGGAGAATGCTCGTGTCATAATCACTAATTATATGGCTAGACATATGTGAGCCTATGGGGTCACACACTTATACACAGAGACACCATTTTATATATTGTATTTATCGTATTTACAATATATAAACGACTACGTAACTCAAGATTAATAACGGGCCATTAAGTACTAAGTTAGACTTAGTATTTTTGGACTGGGCCAACAACGGGCAAGCCCATTGTAGGCCCTAAGCATGGCCGGCCTAGAGAAGGCTTCAAGAGGAAGTTATTATTTGAATTTGGTCAATGGTAATTAGCTAGAATTACTCCTAATTATCATTAAAAAAATTGACTAAATATACTCTCTCCCTACTTCTCTTTTGGTACGGCACAAAGAAAGAAAAAACTAGGGTTTTTCTTTTTAATCTTTTTCACTCTTGCATCTTGTTTATTCAAGAGTGATTAATTGGTTACGGGTTGATAGACTAGCATCGGGTGGTGATCAAGGACGTGTAGTGTGGACATATCATAGAGGTGATCTATTTTGATCACTTGGGTTTCATATTGTGTTCGACATAGGGCTTGTGTTGGTGACTCCCGGATCACGCTACAAAGGTATAAATTATGTGTTTATTTATTGATTGATCATATGGCACTATGGATCCGTTGTGGTGATGTTTATCCGCTGCGTTTTATATTAATTAATTGTTAATTCATGTTTACATCACCTATAGTGGTATCACGAGCCATCATATGTTGTCATATGATCATCTTGTATGCGTAAAAATAGCTAAAAACGTTGTTTTTTAATGGATTTAAAAGTGTGATTTTAAAACAGCCCCTAGGGCTTGAATATTCTGAATATGTCGACTTAATTAAGGTCTTAAGATCTGGACTTTTTGATCCTATGGCCATTTGTTATGCATACGTTGTTTGTTTACTTGATCGGTACCCGTAAAATGGCC
The DNA here is from genome assembly GCA_021014915.2 of Artemisia tridentata subsp. tridentata. NCBI lineage: Eukaryota > Viridiplantae > Streptophyta > Magnoliopsida > Asterales > Asteraceae > Artemisia > Artemisia tridentata. Next base: position 243,120,974 of record CP139505.1, read on the forward strand.
TAAAAACGTGTTTTTTGAGAGATTTTTAACCCAATTTTTAATCAGCCCATGAGGCTTATTTTTCTGTGGTAAAATGGTGTTAAGAAGGTCCTAATATCATTGGGTTATGAGTCTATGGCCATTTGTCACGCGTACCATTCGGGGTTGTAATTCTTGTTAATTATTTCTTCGATTCGTTGGCTAACAATTTAATTCTTGTTATTTATTTTGTTATCCATGGCAAATACATGCATGTTTGTCCATGGAGTTAGCCAACACCATGTAATAATATTTATTTTAATGTATTATTATGTGTTCATATGCAAAGCCGATGAAAACCTAGACCACTTGTGCGTTGTGATTGTGATTGTTGGTTGGTTTTTCTTGTTTTGGGGTTTGCCATTGTTTCGGCACTTTTGTAATGTATTTCAATTTTGGTTTTGCCAATGTTTGGGCATTTTACAGTAGATACAAATTAGATTAGTTGTATTTTACTTTATATGTATTGTAAACAAGAGCTTGGAAGCAAAAGGCGAAAGATTGAAGAGTTGTAGACTGAAAGTTGCTGCTGGACATCTGTTGGGAAAACGTGCTTACCTGCTGATTGGTAAAGTATTTTTTTCTAAAATTTTTGATGCAGGTCCACAAGACATAGGGCTACAACTTTGTCAACTGGGCTGAATCATGAGGAGGTGATCTTCCTGGGCTTTTGGGCCTTGCAAAACAGGAAAACTGGGCTGACAGAAACTGAAGTTCATGTGCATAATGGGCTTTTTACTTGCTCATGATTGTCTTGGAGCAAGTGGGAGCCCTCCATGTGGTTGTAATATATGTCCCTAGTTGACTCTTGGTTCTTGTGATGGCTCACAAGACCAAGCATAGGATTTTCATCGGTTGAGGCTTTGCATATTGTGGTTGAATGTTTGGTTGGTTGTTTTTATGTATGTTGTGACTACATGTAAAACGAAAAATGTTTTCTTAAAACTTGAAACTAAACATAAACCATTTTAAACTAAGTCTTATGATTTAGTTTAACTAAGTTTAAATATGATTTGAAACTTAAAATCATTGTTTTCTAAAAAACACTTAAACTAGTTAAGATTGTTTATTGATTGATTTATTGTATTGTCCATACTTAATAATCCACTTAGGATATATATTAGTCTTGAAAATGGACAACTTGACACACATAAATTAAAACAATGATTAGACTGAAGTTAAGAAAAATTTTTAACTTGTGCTACGAAGAATGAATGCATGCTTCTTTCGTACACGTTTTTGATTCACATCAAAACAATTTACCCGTCAAAATTTAAGTCATGCCGTCCAATTATGAGAACACTTGCAATTACCTTTTAGCATCTGGTCAGACCTAGGTTAAATTGTAACCCAAGGTGACTATTCTCCATGGTCAGACCTAGGATTATTCTCACAGTTTTCAAATTGGATGACTTAATCGAGTAGTGTGGTCAGACCCTTACCCGAGGCAAAGATGGGACTAAACATGCCAGCTTGACACTAGTTGCTTGTTCACTAGTGCCATGAGTCCCATAAAGATCTAAGAGTTGCACATGTAATGCAATTGGTCGACGTTACCTACCTATTGAATCCACCATTTCTAGTAGATCAACTGCATTAATGGTCGAACCTCAATAAGGATCTTAGCCTTTTCGTAAAATTAATTGTTTTAATATGCTTAAACTTGGGTAGTTAATTTTAAAAAAGATTAATTATTGAAACTTACTAAAATTTGAACTTTGTTTGTTTTGTAGATGACAACTCCTAATCATACCATAAACAACTCGTACATCAGATCAATTCTTGAAAAAGAAAAATTGAATGGTAATAACTTTTTGGACTGGTATCGCAACCTGAGGATTGTCCTAAGGGCTGAACAAAAGTTTTACCATCTGGAAGAACCTTTACCTGAAGCACCCCCTGCTAATGCCTCCGCTGCTGTTCGTACCGCCTACACTCGTAGGGTTAACGACCAGCAAGAGGTTGCTTGTCTTATGCTTGCAAGCATGATCCCTGAGCTCCAAAAGAACTTAGAGAACCTTGCAGCATTTGACATGCTGACCGAACTGAAAACTATGTTCGAGCAGCAAGCTGAGCAAGAATTGTTTGACACAGTCAAAGCTTTTCATGCGTGCAAGCAGGAGGAGGGCCAAACGGTCAGTAGCTACGTCATGAAAATGAAGGGCTACCTTGACCAAATGGAGCGTCTTGGATACCCCATGCCTCAGATCCTTGGAGTGAGCTTGATACTTACCTCACTGTCAAAGGATTATGATCAGTTTGTGCAAAACTACAACATGCACAGCATGGGCAAGACCATTCCTGAGCTGCATAACATGCTGAAACTTGCAGAGAAAGGAATGCCCAAGAAGGCTCCTATGGTCCTAGCTATAAAGGAAGGACGAATCCATAAGAAGAAGCCGAAGGCAAATGGCAAGGGACAAGTGAAGGGCAAGTATAAGCTTGCTTATGCCCCCCCAACCTAAGATCCCCCCACCTGCTAAGAAGGAGCACTCGGCTAAGGACACCCTTTGTCACCATTGTGGAAAGAAGGGGCACTGGAGGCGGAACTGTCCGACCTACCTGGAAGAGTTGAAGAAGAACAAAGCTTGCGCAGCTAGCACATCAGGTATCTTCACTATAGAACTCTATACTTTTCCTAATAAATCATGGGTATATGATACTGGTTGTGGCACTCACATTTGTAATAATGTGCAGGGGCTTAGGGGAAGAAGAAAGTTGAAGCATGGAGCTTTGAACCTGTACGTTGGTAATGGCAACCGTGCAGCTGTCGAAGCAATAGGGAGCTTTGATCTCATCCTCCCTAATGGTTTAGTTATTGTTTTAAATAATTGCCATTTTGCACCTACTATTACTAGAGGTGTTTGTTTCACTTTCTCGTTTGAAGGATGATGGTTTCATTCATACATTTACGGATTTTGGCATTTCAGTTTCTAAGGATAATATTTTTTATTTTAATGCTATTCCTCGTGATGGTATTTTTGAAATTGATATGCGTGATTCTATTTCAAACGATAGTTCTATATATAATGTTAGCAATAAGAAATCTAAACATAATTTAGATTCCACTTACCTATGGCATTGTCGTCTTTGTCACATAAACAAGAAACGCATTACAAAGCTGCAACACGATGGGCTTTTAGAGTTAACCGACCCTGAGTCGTTTGATGAATGCATTTCTTTTATATCTGGTAAAATGGCACGAAAGCCCTTCTCCCATGTAGGAGAAAGAGCTGAAGATCTACTTGGACTCATACATACTGACGTATGTGGCCCATTTAGAACAACGTCAAGGGAAGGAGCTAACTACTTCATTACTTTTACTGATGATTTCAGTCGATATGGTTATGTTTACTTGATTAAACATAAACATGAAGCTTTTGAAATGTTCAAAGTTTTTCAAAATGAAGTGGAAAATCAACTAGGCAAGACCATAAAAGCTCTTCGATCAGATCGAGGAGGTGAATATATGAGTCTAGAGTTTTTAGATCATCTAAAAAGGTGTGGGATTGTCTCACAATTCACTCCTCCATATACACCACAACATAATGGTGTATCTGAAAGGAGAAATTGAACCTTGCTAGACATGGTTCGATCAATGATGAGTCTAACAACATTGCCAATGTCCTTTTGGGGTTATGCTCTAGAGTCTGCTGCACGCATTCTCAATATGGTTCCAACCAAGAAGGTAGACAAGACACCATACGAAATATGACATGGGAAGGCCCCTAAATTGTCGTACTTGAGAGTCTGGGGTTGTGAGGCTCTCGTGAAACGAGACACACCTGAAAAACTTGAGCCCAGAGCTATCAAGTGTATCTTTGTAGGATACCCAAAGGAAACGATGGGTTACTATTTCTACTACCCACCCGAGAACAAAATATTTGTTGCTCAGAATGCTGAGTTTCTTGAGAACCGTCTCATTTCACAAGAGGCAAGTGGGAGCAATGTAGACCTTGATGAAATTCAAGAGGAAGATGCACAACCTTCTGGTAACACTAGTCAACATCAAAATGAGATTCAACATGAAAATGTTGAACCACATCAAGATGTTGCTCCCATTCGTAGATCCGCAAGGATACCTCAAGCACCTGAGGGATATGGTTTCTATGTCGATGCTGAGGAACATGAGTTAGGGGATCATGGTGAGCCCACTAACTATCGAGATGCATTATCGAGTCCTGAACATGATAAATGGATCGAAGCTATGAATGCGGAGATGAAATCCATGAAAGACAATGATGTCTGGGTCGAAGTAGACCTACCTCCTAACGCTAAAACCGTGGGGAGCAAGTGGCTCTTCAAAAAGAAGACCGACATGGATGGAAAAGTACACACCTACAAAGCTCGTCTAGTAGCAAAAGGTTTCACTCAAACCTACGGGGTTGACTATGAAGAAACCTTCTCGCCTGTTGCAGACGTTAAAGCTATTAGGATTCTTATAGCCATAGCAGCGTACTATGACTATGAGATTTGGCAAATGGATGTCAAGACAGCTTTCTTGAACGGCCACCTGAACGAAGACATTTATATGGTGCAACCCGAGGGCTTCGTGAATCCTAAACATCCAAGTAAAGTATGCAAGCTTCAAAGATCCATTTATGGATTAAAGCAAGCATCCAGAAGTTGGAATAAGAGATTTGACGATGAAATCAAGAAAATTCGTTTCACTCAAAATCTCGACGAGCCATGTGTATACATGAAAACTAGTGGAAGTATAGTCGTGTTCCTAATCTTATATGTCGATGACATATTGCTCATGGGAAACAACATTCCAATGCTACAAGATGTAAAATCCTGGCTTGGAAATTGCTTTGCCATGAAAGATCTAGGAGAAGCCGCGTACATACTTGGAGTCAAAATCTATCGTGATAGATCAAAACGATTAATCGGCTTATGTCAAAGTGCATACATTGACAAAATCCTGGAGCGATTTAGGATGCAAGATTCCAAACGTGGAAATCTTCCAATGCAACCAAATACAGTATTGAGTAAAGCTCAAGGACCCTCCACACCTGATGAGGTGAAGAGGATGAAGGGAATCCCGTATGCTTCGGCTGTGGGATCCATAATGTATGCGGTTAGATGCACTAGACCTGATATAGCGTTCTCTCAGAACCTAACGAGTAGATTTCAACAGGATCCAGGAGAATGTCACTGGACTGCTGTTAAGAACATATTAAAGTATCTACGAAATACTAAGGATATGTTTCTTGTTTATGGTGGTGATGTCAAGCGTGAACTCGGTATTACTTGTTACACTGATGCAGGCTGGGAGACGGATCGTGATGACACCAAATCCCAAACGGGATATGTTTTCATCACGAACGGAGGTGCTGTTGACTGGAAGAGTGCCAAACAAAGCACTATTGCGATGTCCTCTACAGAAGCTGAATACATTGCTACTTCTGAAGCTGCTATGGAGGCGATTTGGATACGTAAATTCATTTTTGGGCTTGGCGTTGTCCCCAGCAATGAACGACCTATGGATATGTACTGTGACAATACAGGTGCCATTATCATAGCCAATGAACCAGGTGTTCAAAAGGGTGCCAAACATTTTCGTCGAAAAGTTCACTACATTCGAGAGGTTATCGAAAGTGGTGATATTCGTCTTCTCAAAGTTCACACAGATGACAACATAGCTGATCCTTTTACTAAACCAATGCCTTGTGCCAAACATGTCAAACATGCTAGGAGCATTGGACTTAGACCAGCTAGTAGTCTCATGTAGATCTGTATTTTTTAGTATTTGAATAATTAGAACGTTAAACGTTTTGTATTTGCAATGAATTGATGTAATGGTTATGATCGTTTTCATTTTATATCAACTGTGTTCTATATTTGCATGTTTAATCCATGAATAATTTATTTATTCTAAAATTATCCATTGTCGGTTGACGATACGGGAGTATCATCAAATTAAGGCAAATGTGAGCGTGTTGGTGATTCATTTGCCAAACTCACATGTTGTTCATTGTGATGAACATTGGATTGACCCAACCTACGAGAATTCACTACATGGATCGTCGTCAATAGTGAATCTCGCAAGAGGTTATGTCTCTTATCCTCAGACTTGAGATGCAAGCAGGTCTTGCATGTGTGGAATTTCATTCCTTGATATAGTTAAACGCTATCCTGAATAAGGTAGTTATAAAGGCCATTTTCAGGAGTGATATGAAGCATGTGAATGACACGCGTAGTCAAAATGGGATTTGTTCCTCCACTTGCTTTGGAGTTAGATACTATTGGGCCCCTCGATGAATTGAACAGATGTTTGTATGGCCGTACCCAAATGAGATTAAGATGAATCTTAATTCACTTGGTAATCTAGTTCAATATCTATATCGAGAAACATAATAGTTGAACTATTAGAATGACTTTTGATCCATGTCTAATATTCAACACGGTATCTGCAACAAAAGGATAGATGACATGTAAACCATCTGAAATGAGACGTTTAAGAAACTACCCTCACATGTTTCTAGGGGATTTGGCGTGTTGCTAGACGCTAACCATTGCTTGTATAATTACTTGATTATTATGACGTCGCAAGTGGGAGCTGTTGGAGAATGCTCGTGTCATAATCACTAATTATATGGCTAGACATATGTGAGCCTATGGGGTCACACACTTATACACAGAGACACCATTTTATAGATTGTATTTATCGTATTTACAATATATAAACGACTACGTAACTCAAGATTAATAACGGGCCATTAAGTACTAAGTTAGACTTAGTGTTTTTGGACTGGGCCAACAATGGGCAAGCCCATTGTAGGCCCTAAGCATGGCCGGCCTAGAGAAGGCTTCAAGAGGAAGTTATTATTTGAATTTGGTCAATGGTAATTAGCTAGAATTACTCCTAATTATCATTAATAAAATTGACTAAATATACTCTCTCCCTACTTCTCTTTTGGTACGGCACAAAGAAAGAAAAAACTAGGGTTTTTCTTTTTAATCTTTTTCACTCTTGCAGCTTGTTTATTCAAGAGTGATTAATTGGTTACGGGTTGATAGACTAGCATCGGGTGGTGATCAAAGACGTGTAGTGTGGACATATCATAGAGGTGATCTATTTTGATCACTTGGGTTTCATATTGTGTTCGACATAGGGCTTGTGTTGGTGACTCCCGGATCACGCTACAAAGGTATAAATTATGTGTTTATTTATTGATTGATCATATGGCACTATGGATCCGTTGTGGTGATGTTTATCCCTGCGTTTTATATTAATTAATTGTTAATTCATGTTTACATCACCTATATATTTCCATTTTAAGATTTAAAATGTATATATGTATGTAACATGTATCCTAGTGATCATGTAGCATGTATATGATGAGTTTTAAAAGCTTATTACTATAAATGTAAAAGACTTTAACTTATATTTATGCTTTGCTAAAGATAAACTTTATAATTGTCATTAACAAAATTTAGCAAAGATCGTAAAATATAAATAACGTTTTTAGGACGATATTTGTATTAATAGAAGCAAAGTGATAGCTTATTGTTGGGAATTAAACCAACAGTTGGTACTGCTCATACATAAATTAGTACTGCTGAAGATCGTTCAAGATTACACTATCAGTACTAAGTCTGTTAGTACTGTTGGTAGAAGAGTTAGTACTATTTATTAGATAAAGACAGAATCGTGCATGCATAAATATAGAAAAGATATGATGTATATCTTATTTGTATAGATTAATATGTATAATAGTTTACTTGTAAAGGACTCCTTGTCCTATAAAAGGAGATCCTAGGTTAAGTTTTACGTACATGCATTATTAGAGCTTCAAGGTCTTATTGTAATTCTTGTGATATTCCAAGATCACTCGTAATATATTGAAGCTAATCGTTTGGTTAAACATTGTGTCATTATTTTACTGTTACATTCATATAAACACATACATCACCAAACACAAAATCTTCTAAGTACTTGGTAGTAAATTCCGCGTGCTACTAAGTATATACTCAAAGTATCTTCAACACAATCCGTGTGTTTAGATCCGGTCAAGTGGTATCAGAGACAGGTTTCTGATACTTTGAGAATTAGAAGATCCAGAAGTTCTTACCAAGAAGATGGACATGGAAACACCCCAAACCTCAATTCTTGCCAAACTCCCTATGCTGAAACAGAATGAATACGATCTATGGCGGCTCAGAATAGAGCAATATTTCATGGTGCAAGACTATGCACTATGGGATATCATTATCAATGGTGATTCCTTCAAACCGACTACTTCTGAGGAAACACATGCTGATGGTTCCAAGACCACAAAGCTCAATACTGAACCAGTGACTAATGATAAGAGAATTAAGAAGAAGAATGATCAAAAGGCTAGGAATTTGTTACTCATGGCAATTCCTAATGATCAAGTGCTAAATTTTAGCCAGTATGAGACTGCTAAGACTCTTTTTGAAGCAGTGGTGGAGAGATTTGGTGGCAACGAAGCTACCAAGAAGGCTCAAAGAACTCTACTTAAACAGAGTTATGAGAACTTCAGTGCCTCAAGCAATGAAACTTTGGATCATATCTTTAATAAGCTTCAAAGGATCATTAGTCAACTTACTGTGTTAAAAATTGTGATTCCACAGGAAGATCTTAACATGAAGTTTCTTAATAGCCTACCTGCTGAATGGAACACTTATGTTGTGGTTTGGAGTAATAAGCCAGAGTTGGAGACGATGACATTGAATAACTCTACAACAATCTCAAGATTGTTGAGTAGAAGGTAAAGAAGAGTGGAAGAACCAGTGCTAGTTCTGGGAATATGGCATTCTTATCTTCTCCCAGCAGTACCAGTCCTGAAGAAGAAGAAGCAGTTTGTACTGCTAGCCCAAAGGTTGACACTGCTAGTGTAAAACCTAGTACTGCTAACTTAAGTGATGAGACCATATATGCATTTGTGTCAGAACAATCTGTTGGGTCTCAAATCTTCTTCAGATTGCTGAAGATGATCTTGAAGCTATGGATTTAAAGTGGCAGTTAGCTTTGATAAGTATTAAGGCTAAGAAGTATTATCAAAGAACTGGGAACAAGATCACCTTCAATGGAAGAGATGTTACTGGGTATGACAAGTCCAAAGTGGAGTGCTATAATTGTCATAAAATGGGACACTTTGCCAGGGAATATAGGATCCCAAGATAGCAAAATAACAAGGGTCAAGGGTTCAAGAGTCAGCAAGGAACAAGGAGAACAGTGAATGTGGAAGATGGCTCTTCCAAAGCAAAGGTGGCTGTTGATGGAGCTGGATTTGATTGGAGCTTTATGGAAGAGGATGAGGAACCAGCCAACTTGGGATTAATGGCTTTCTCAGACTCTGAGGTACATATTGTTCAAAAATGTTCAAATTCATGTTCCGCTTTAAAAGATTATGAAACTCTTAAGAAACAGTATGATGATCTTAGAGTAGAATTTAATCAAGTGAATTTTAGTCTGTCTAATCATAAAAGAGGACTAGCTGTTTTGGAAGAACAACTTGATTTTTATAGAAAAAATGAGTCTAACTTTAATGATGATATAGCTGTGTTAAAGAGAGATTTGCAACTGAAAGATGACAAGATGAGTGGACTTGTATATGAACTAGAGACACTTAAGAAAGAAAAAGAAAATATAAAGTTAAGTGTTGACACTCTAGAGTACACATCAAAAGGGGTACAGAAAATAGTATAGAGTCAAATACTTAATAAAGCTAAGTCTGGTTTAGGTTACAAGTCTGTTGCACCCCCAAATAGAGGAATGTTTGTCCCTCCAGGAATTGATTTGGCTCATACAGGTTTAGAAGAGTTTAAGGATATGGATTTTCCTGGATATGGTACTAAAATTAGTGAGAATCCTGTTAAATTTGTTAAGGCTGAGGATTCTTATGTTAGTGCAAGTGATAAATCTCTCTCTGAGGAAAAGATGTCTTCTGGTAGGAACTCAGATGCTCCAATTATTGAGGATTGGACTTCTGATGATGATGAGAATGATAAGGTTAGGGATCATATCAAAGAAGTTGTATCTAAGAATAGGTCTGAGGTTAAAACAGAAGTAAAACATGCTCTTAAGGTGGTAAAAAGTGAAAAAGTAAGACCAGTTAGGAATAATGTAAAATATGCTGAGATGTATAGAACTAAGAACAGATCACCAGTTTCTAAAGATAATCAGAGGAATTGGAACCACTCAAAATCTAAGCAATTGGATGATGAGTTTGTTATGATTAGAAAAGTATGCTTTGTTTGTGGAAGTTTTGATCATTTAGCTGCATACTGTGAGTCAAACCCTTGGAAAAAGAAAGTCTTTGGAAAATCTAGGGTGTACAGGAACACTAATGATAGGGTAAATCAACACAGTTCTAATAGATTAACCCACCCTAATCATAAGATGACACCCAAAGCAGTTATGGTGAAATCTGGGATTAAGCCAGTGTTAACTGCTAGATCAAACAAGAAGGCTAATAACAAACAAACTGTTTCAGGTGTAAAATCATTTTCAAAACATACACAAACAGTTCATAGACCCTTTAACAAGAAAACAGCATCAACCAATCAGAAATGGGTACCTAATGTTAAATATAATAAGCCATCAGTCTGTACTGATAAGTCAGCAGTTTCTAATGTTAGACAAGCAGTTCCTACTGCTAGGAATTTTAATGCTGTTAAGGGTAAATGGGGCAATACTATCAAGGCCTCAGTAAATTGGGTTAGAAAATCTACCAAACCCAATGGTGCATCAATGACTTTCAATAAATTTTCTCATATTGATGCACAAGGCAGATCCAAGCCAGTGATGGTTTGGGTCCCCAAAAGGCACTAAAACCTTTATTTTGTGTGCAGGAACATCCTTCAAATGGTGAAGAAGACAGAGGCTGCTCAGATAGTGGATGTTCCAGGCACATGACTGGTAACATGTCATACCTTTCAGACTTCATTGCTCTGGATGGAGGACCTGTTATCTTTGGAGGTGGTGTTGGAGGAAGGATTACTGGTAAATGTGTCATAAAAACTGGTAATCTTGATTTTGAGAATGTGTATTTTGTACCAGAGTTAAAGTACAACCTCTTTAGTGTGTCACAGATATGTGATAAAAAGAATAAGGTTCTTTTTACTGATACTGACTGCCTTATTCTTTCTCCTGATTTCAAGCTGCCTGATGAAAATCAAGTTTTGCTTAAAATCCTCAGAAAGGGTAATACATATAGTATTGAGATGAACAACCTTGTTCCTAAAGAAGGTCTTACTTGCCTTGTTGTAAAAGCCACATTAGAGGAATCAATGTTGTGGCACAGAAGGCTTGGTCATGTTAATTTCAAAACCATTAACAAAATTGCTAAAAATGGTTTGGTAAGAGGTTTACCTAACAAGACTTTTCAAAATGACCAAACCTGTGTTTCTTGCCTTAAAGGTAAGCAACACAGAGCTTCTTGTAAGCCAAAGATGCATAACTCTAATAATCAAGCTTTATACTTACTTCATATGGACTTGTTTGGTCCAACTTCTGTGAATAGCTTGAATTTTAAAAGATATTGTTTGGTTATCACTGATGATTATTCTAGGTTTACTTGGGTTTTCTTTTTGAGAACTAAGGATGAGACTAGTGAGATCCTTAAGTCATTTATTGTTGAGGTAGAAAACCTAGCTGATAAGAAAGTAAAAATAATCAGATGTGATAATGGAACAGAATTTAAGAATAGGGTTATGGATGAGTTTTGCAGAGAAAAAGGTATTAAGAGGGAATTTAGTGTGGCTAGAACCCTCCAGAAAAATGGAGTAGCTGAAAGGAAAAATAGGACCTTAATAGATGCTGCTAGAACAATGTTAGCAGATTCTAAGTTACCTATTTCATTTTGGGCTGAAGCAGTTAGCACGGCTTGTTATGTTCAGAATAGGGTTCTGGTAGTGCAACCATACAATAAGACTCCTTATGAGCTTTTTAGAGGTAGAACCCCTGCCTTATGCTTTATGAGACCTTTTGGTTGCCATGTCACTATCTTGAATACCAAAGACCAACTAGGAAAGTTTGATGGGAAATCTGATGAGGGTTTCTTTGTTGGTTATTCTCTGCACAGTAAGGCTTTTAGGGTGTACAATAAAAAGCACCAAGCATGTTGAGGAGAATCTGCACATTGAATTTCAGGAGAATATTTCTAATGTTGTAGGTGGTGGTCCTGATTGGTTGTTTGATCTTGATATGCTATTAGATTCTATGCGTGGTTTTGTAACCTTACAACAGGTTTTACCTCTCGAGGGATCTCAAGAGGCTTACAACCCCACCAGGCAGTGTACCTGACCGATGTAGTATAGTGTAGTGGTAAGTACGGGGGATTGATCGTTCTCCACAGGGAATAGTGTTCGTTAGGTGTGAAAGGCTACTCTAATTAGGTCTAAGGGTTGAGGAAGATTCTTTTTTTATGTTTTTTTATAATTTTATGAAAGCAAGTAAAATCTCGGGTTTGAAGGAGTGGGCGGAATTAGTTGCTAGTCAACTAACCCAAATTACTACGAATGCAATAACATAAAATAACAAAAAAATAAAATGTTGGTGAGAAACTTATGTGTAGAGAAATGTGTTTACTTAGATTTCCTTACTCCCTAACTATCTTTTACCGGTTAATTAGTGTGTATTAGTCGCGTGGATGACGGGTGTATTCCTTAATACCATTCGTGGGGTGGCGTACTTACTTCCCCAACTCTACAAGCTCCTACTTCACTCCTATGTCGAGCCGGCTAGGAAGCTCCTAACATGGGATCACTAGAATTCGCTTGTGCATTAAATACAACCATAAAAACCTTTAGTACGCATTTGGTTCATGTTTCTTAAGACGTTCAAGCAAGTTACCGAATAGGAAGTTAGCCAGTTTTCTTAAGCCTAACATAGATAAACAATCATCCAATACAGCTAATAACACACTAACAACCAATAATCAATAGCTAGGTTTCATTAGATCTAAGCAAACACAAGATAAAATTAGCCTAACATGTTAAACAAAAGACAAGAATAAGATAGAATCAAACAACACATAGACATATTGAATGATTAATTGATAACTTATCTTTCAATGAAACATGGAAGATCTCAAGGCAAAAAGCCCTGAAAAAGATGCTAAAATCGTCTTAGGGTTTTCTCCCAAAATTCCACACACTAAGCTCTCCTTAATGACAAAAAATTAGAAAACTATATATAGATTTTTGGATCTGACGGCGTCACCTTATGGAGTGTGACGCCGTCACCTCGCCGCTTTTAGGGTTCCCGGATGACCTTCTTGACGCCGTCCCTCTTTAGCTCTTCAAAAATCCATTCTGGCTTATCAAGGCTTGACGCCGTCGAACCATGAACGTGACGCCGTCCCCTTATGATTTAAGCCGTGACGCCCTCGATCAAGTTAAAGCGTGACGCCGTCAGAATTCACATGCTATTTTCACTGGCCCGTCATGAGTAAATTTCACGTCCAACTTTTCTTGCCAAGGCATGACGCCGTCTGGGGTTAAATGTGACGCCGTCAAAGGTGACTTTCAGCCGATTCTTGAGACTTTGCCGTTTTCTTCACTTTTATGCTCCAAAAACGTCCAAAATGCCTCCTTTTCCAGATTTCTCCTCAAAAGTACCTAAAATGACAAAAGGAACGATTTAGGGCAATATTTGATCAAATAAATACGATTTAAGGCTTAAATGACCCCTTAAAAGCGGTACACTTTTCGCTTCATCAAATACCCTTACACTTGAGATTTGCTTGTCCTCAAGCAAATGCGCTTTTATTCTAATCAAAATACAAGTTAGGGGTCATTTAATGCTAACATAAAAGTAATTACAACAAATATTCGTTCCACTTCAATCATAATAAGCACGGAGATTACAAACTAGCACCTCACAAGTAGTGTTTAGATACTCACATCTCTCAAGTGTCATCAAAATAAATCTCATAAATGAAAACGGATAATATCTCTCACTACCTGTCATAGCAAATAGATTACCATAGGCTTGGGAAAGGATCGAAAACCTCCTCCACTAGGCGTAAGCACCTAAGATAAACTATCAAAGAGGGCTTTTAAATGGGTTATAACGTTAGGTGTAGGGAAAAGGAAAACACGGTTTTGTTGGATAAAGGATGTTTTACTGGTGGCGAGTTAAAAATCTTGATCAATTACATGTACTATACAATGTTGCTAAACCAAGACTCGACTCGATCTTAAGCTAGAAACGAAATAACAAAATAACAAAAACATAAAACAAACATAAAATAAAACGGGATGGTAGTCCGTATGTTTTTTTTCTATTTTTCATTTACTCATTTTTTTGTGTTTTTCTTGATTTTTTTTTTTTTTTTTTTTTTTTTTTTTTTTTTTCATACACTTTTGCCCTACCATCCAAAATAATACATCATAGGGGCATTGCATCCCCCTTACACTTGAACTTTTACATAACTTTACAAATACTAATCTAACGACTCGAATTAAGATAATTGAAAAACTTGGAGTACTTTTTAAAATATTTAGCACATATGGGGGTAATAAATGATGTTCTTCCCCATTACTCCATTATACTAGTACTTTACCCATGAGTCCCAATCGTCCCAAAACAATATGTACAAGGATATGACTCGACTTAGCAACCATGTAATCAACTAGATAATTAACTTGGGTTTAAACAAATGTTGTAACAATAATGCACTAAAGATGAGTGCATACAAGGTAGGCTAAGGCGATTTGGGTGTACATTTAAGTGGGGTGTAACAAATTCTTCCTTTAAGTAAAATGCTTAAAGGTCGAAACGAAAAGATAGGCTCTGAGGGGTGTACTAGGGGTATCGTGTACTAAAAATGAGTACAACGCAAAGGGTGTAGGAGAATTACTTGACCAATGTAGCCAATGTAATTATAACAAAAACACAGGTGTAAAACAATGGGTTAATCCTAATGCCTCTTATCATGTAGTAAATCTAACTACACGAATGTAGTCTCACTTGTGGCCTTGGAATGGTCCTAACGCAAGTTCTAGAATCTAAGTGCTACCGGTACACACATCATAGCATAAATGCTTTTCCTACCAATTCTAGGGGCGAACCTCACATATTTGGGGGTGGAAAAATTTTTTAGTGGTACGGTTTTTGTGCTAGTCATATAACTCCTATCCATGAGACGCTCATTAAGATCAAAGTTTCACTCCTATATGTTGTAAAAAATTTTAAATTTGGCACTAAAATTGCCCTAACAGGTATTTATCTCAGTTTTATTACACATCTACCATTAAACAAACAAAAATCAAGCGCAATGGCATTCTCTAAAATCGTACTTTTACCCTCCCTTACACTTAAGATGAACATTGTCCCCAATGTTCAAGTAACAAGATGTAAAAGCAAAAAGTAAAAGAATGAAATCAAATACTCCCCTGATTCGTTCGGTGGATAATGAAATTACACGGTTAAATCTTCCTCCAAGGTAATGTTGAAGCTCCATGACTAATGTATCGCCATAAGCTTGATCCAAGACATTTCCTTGTCCAAAATAACCTGTTAAACCTGAGAAAACAAGCACGAAAACCTGCATAACATCGGCGGGATAAATCTATATATAAGGATATAATGCTTGTGGAATGATAATTTTGCAGATTCCTGGAGATTATAAGTTGGAGATTTTAATAAAAACTTTTTATGAAAACAAAACTTTCAAAATTTCTGAAAATTAAATCTGACGCCGTCAGGTTGTAAAGTCTGACGCCGTCAGAAATGATCTGACAGAATTCTCATGTTACGTTTCCGGAAAAATTTTGGAAAAACCTATACCTTAGTTCCTGGAATTCCTGCAAAACATCATTATGACTCGATACAAGCATTTGACTCAAACAAATACTAATATGTATGTTCATTTAATATTATTACGATTCATGTTCATTTGTTCTAATAAACCGATTTAGATTTCCCTTACACTTATCTTTTGCAAAATACCTTTATATGTAGTTAAGACGAAGTTAAAAACAAAATAAAGCATTTTCACAAATTAGTTTTGAACATGAATCAATAATAATAAAAATTAAACACACATACGGAAACAAATAAAATCAAACAAGCAAATAAATAAACACACAAAGCAAATAAAGCAAGTAACGCTTGGGTTGCCTCCCAAGAAGCGCTTGTTTTTGTTCGAGTCATGAGCCTGACTCTACCCTTATTTAATGGATAAAGGGGAGGTTTTCCCTACACTTAGGATTAAGTGCGGGTGATAGTAGCGATACACACCAGCTCGGTAGTAGTATGCCACATGAGGAAAGAGTGGTGGATGAATTATATGCTCAAAGGGGTGTGCTCCTTTCATCATAACCTTACCTAGTTCAATTTGGCCAATGGGTGAATTAAAGTTTTCTCCTAAAAAGGGATCATCTTCTATCAACTTCGAGAGATTCCTAGTTGGGAATCCATCTTGACCTAATAAACCCGGTTTAAACCCATAGTGTTTCTTGTGATCTATCATGAATGGGTGATGTAAGTATGTAAGGTCATGGTTCACTCCTATATTAGCTTCCTCAATACAAGGCTTAATGTCTACTACCTTAAACTTAAGATTACCCGGACTACATGGTTTGATGGGTGGATCGGGACCTAATTCAATTCCTAAGTTCACATTTAAGGATGGAAGATTAGGTAACGGTTTTGGTTGAGGCTCCGGTTCATCAAAACTAGGAACTTCCATAGAACTAAAAGAAAGGTTATGACTACAAGTATTCAAACCTATTTCTTCTAGTTTTGTTAGGTCCAAGGGCTCTACCTCTATTGGGGTTCCTATAGTCTCTTCTACTTCTTCCGGGTAAGTCATGGGTGGTGTGTATGCCTCAAATGATGGTAGGACTTGTGGGGTACTTGGTGGGCTTATGTTACTTACCTCATCATTTCTTATGTCAAGATCACCTATATCCTCATCATGTGTTTTAGTAGGATCTAACCCTAACATTTTCCCAAGTATCTCAAGTGCTTCTCTAGGCATCTCAACTTCTATGTCCGAATCATAAGGATCATCCTCAATATTCTGACTGCTATATACAAATTGCCTAAAAGATTCATCATGTGTTTCTTGAGATTCAACGTCATCAATCATAAAACCTAGGTCTTTTTGATTAATGTGATCATGTTCGGCTAAATCCTCCATCACATCAAGGTCACCTATGTGTTCGTTTTGTACTATGGCATTACATGACAACCACTTAGGTATCTCAACACTAACATATTCATCCCCAAACAAACTTGTTTCATGATCCTCGAAATTTGTGATCAATTGACTTGTACTAACGTTTGTTGGGTTGTCTACTATATAATAATATTGGGCACACTCTTCAATAGCTTCCCATGCTTTCTCAGCACTTAATTCCCTAAGATCCCTGCCGGCAATATGGTAAATGTCCCTTTGGGCATGTCGGTCGACATGATTGTAAAAGATTTGAGTTAGGGACCAAAAATCGAAGTTATGATGAGGGACTTTTTGGAGTAAATATTTAAAACGAGTCCATGCATCATAGAGAGGTTCATCTTTATGTTGTTTAAACATCAAGATGTCATATGGAGTGGGTGAATTACGTGGTTGGTAGTATGGTGGATTCGCGTTCTCCATAATGGTGAACGGAAGAGTCAATGGAAATTACGAACAAACACACAAAGAAAAATAGATAGACTAAAGAAAACCTAAAAAAAATAAAAATCTCACTAGAAAGGAATCTAGTGAGTAGACCTAATAGAAATAACAATTCAACCTAAACAATAACTATTCCCCGGCAGCGGCGCCAAAAACTTGATGCGTGGTTTTGTAACCTTACAACAGGTTTTACCTCTCGAGGGATCTCAAGAGGCTTACAACCCCACCAGGCAGTGTACCTGACCGATGTAGTATAGTGTAGTGGTAAGTACGGGGGATTGATCGTTCTCCACAGGGAATAGTGTTCGTTAGGTGTGAAAGGCTACTCTAATTAGGTCTAAGGGTTGAGGAAGATTCTTTTTTTATGTTTTTTTATAATTTTATGAAAGCAAGTAAAATCTCGGGTTTGAAGGAGTGGGCGGAATTAGTTGCTAGTCAACTAACCCAAATTACTACGAATGCAATAAAATAAAATAACAAAAAAATAAAATGTTGGTGAGAAACTTATGTGTAGAGAAATGTGTTTACTTAGATTTCCTTACTCCCTAACTATCTTTTACCGGTTAATTAGTGTGTATTAGTCGCGTGGATGACGGGTGTATTCCTTAATACCATTCGTGGGGTGGCGTACTTACTTCCCCAACTCTACAAGCTCCTACTTCACTCCTATGTCGAGCCGGCTAGGAAGCTCCTAACATGGGATCACTAGAATTCGCTTGTGCATTAAATACAACCATAAAAACCTTTAGTACGCATTTGGTTCATGTTTCTTAAGACGTTCAAGCAAGTTACCGAATAGGAAGTTAGCCAGTTTTCTTAAGCCTAACATAGATAAACAATCATCCAATACAGCTAATAACACACTAACAACCAATAATCAATAGCTAGGTTTCATTAGATCTAAGCAAACACAAGATAAAATTAGCCTAACATGTTAAACAAAAGACAAGAATAAGATAGAATCAAACAACACATAGACATATTGAATGATTACTTGATAACTTATCTTTCAATGAAACATGGAAGATCTCAAGGCAAAAAGCCCTGAAAAAGATGCTAAAATCGTCTTAGGGTTTTCTCCCAAAATTCCACACACTAAGCTCTCCTTAATGACAAAAAATTAGAAAACTATATATAGATTTTTGGATCTGACGGCGTCACCTTATGGAGTGCGACGCCGTCACCTCGCCGCTTTTAGGGTTCCCGGATGACCTTCTTGACGCCGTCCCTCTTTAGCTCTTCAAAAATCCATTCTGGCTTATCAAGGCTTGACGCCGTCGAACCATGAACGTGACGCCGTCCCCTTATGATTTAAGCCGTGACGCCCTCGATCAAGTTAAAGCGTGACGCCGTCAGAATTCACATGCTATTTTCACTGGCCCGTCATGAGTAAATTTCACGTCCAACTTTTCTTGCCAAGGCATGACGCCGTCTGGGGTTAAATGTGACGCCGTCAAAGGTGACTTTCAGCCGATTCTTGAGACTTTGCCGTTTTCTTCACTTTTATGCTCCAAAAACGTCCAAAATGCCTCCTTTTCCAAATTTCTCCTCAAAAGTACCTAAAATGACAAAAGGAACGATTTAGGGCAATATTTGATCAAATAAATACGATTTAAGGCTTAAATGACCCCTTAAAAGCGGTACACTTTTCGCTTGATATGCCATCAGATTCTATGAATTATGTGCCTGTTACAGGTACAAATACTAATGATCATGCAGGTGATGAAGATTCTGATGAAGAATATATCTTGATGCCAATCATGGAAGAAAGTCCATTAAATACTTCTTCTTTAAAGATTGATGATGTTCCATCATCAAGTGATGCTGCTAAAGAGAAGATTGTTGATGACTACAATGGACAAGCTAGAAAAGAAACAGAAATTCCTGAGAGCAGTACAAATGGAATTAGTACTGCTGAGCCAGATAATCATACTGCTGAGCCAAATGTCTCTACTGCTGAACCAAGTCAACCTATTCTTGATTCACCAGTTACTACTGCTCAACAAGATGATGATATTGATTTCTATGGAGCTGGTTTACACAATATGCCCAGTACCTATGATATTCCTTCTACTCCCCAAACAATAGTTCACAGAAATCATCCACTTACCATTGTCATTGGAGATGTACAATCTGGAGTAAAGACTAGAAGGCAGATTCAAGATCCAGATCATCATGGCTTTCTCAGTGTTGTTTATGAGGAAAAACATCATGAAGATGAGCATGAGTGTATGTTTGTATGTTTCCTATCTCAGATAGAACCCAAGAATGTGCTAAAGGATTTAGAAGAATCAAGTTGGGTTGAGGCAATGCAAGAAGAACTGCTTCAATTCAAAATTCAGAAAGTTTGGGTTCTGGTTGATCTACCAATGGGAATAAGAGTGATTGGTACTAAGTGGGTATTCAGGAACAAGAAGGATGAAAGGGGCATATGAGTGTGCAAATACTCATCATTTTTGTCTTATCTGAACTGCCAAAGCATCCAAAAACACTCAGAAATGCATCAAAATACTGAAAATATCCCAGGGATTGTGTTTTATATATTTCAAATGCAAAATGTTTAAAAACAGTTAAAAAATGAACAAAGTTTACAAAATTGGCAGTTTCAGTCCCTCAACTTTCAAAACTTGTCAAATTTAGTCCCTAAGCATTTGTTTTGTAAGAAAAGTCACCAAAGGTCCTTTTTAAATCATAAGTTGTCATATTTAGTCCTTTGGTGAACAGTATCAATAATTTACAAGTTTGGTCCTTGCACTTTCAGAATTTGCAAAAATGGTCCCTGGGAAAATTTCATTATTGGAAATTTCATGTATGGTCCCTGGATTATTGGAACATGGCAGGAATCACCCCTTTGTTTAATTTGGAAGATATACAACTTTGGTCCTCCAATTTTCAAAAAATACAAAAATGGTCCTTGTTATTAAACTACAAACCAACCGGACCCTTTATCCCTTAAATAACCCACTACCCTTATATAATAAAAACCCCAGCCCACTTAAATAAAAACCCAAGCCCATCCCCAAAACAGATAACCCGGCCAACTCCATTTTTAAATAAACCCAAAACTAAAACCAGGGTTTGACCTCAGTCAAACCCGTCTCCCTCACACAACCCCGCCAAACCAAAACAACCTCCAAAACCACCATCACCTTTCCACCTCATCACCACTTGCTGTCTAACCACTCCCCTCCACAAATACAAACATCCAAAGTTCTTTAATTACAAAATTTTGGCTACAAGTTACATAATCCACTTTTGGCGCCAAAAGTGGATTTGAAGGCCATGATTAATTTGACTCATTCAAAGGTCAAGATTGTTGATGGGAAATGTTCAGAAGCAAGTGGGGAGTCTCAGAGATCTATATAATTGAAGGGAGAAGCAATGTAATAAGATATCTAGTTTAATTTTAGTTTATGTATGTCGATTAGTTAAATTCTCAATTTCTAGTTTATCTTTAAGCTTTCAAGAATTAGTTCCAGTGTTCTCAGTGTATTTCAAAACTTAATTAATAATCAATTTCAAGTTTCAGCTTCAATTTCAGTGTATGCAGTTTCTTGTTCAAATTTCCATGAAATTGTGAATGTTGTTGTTAGTTGATGTTAAGGACTGTTAGGATCATATAAGCTCCTTATA
The DNA here is from genome assembly GCA_021014915.2 of Artemisia tridentata subsp. tridentata. Lineage (NCBI taxonomy): Eukaryota > Viridiplantae > Streptophyta > Magnoliopsida > Asterales > Asteraceae > Artemisia > Artemisia tridentata. The sequence goes on from CP139505.1 coordinate 243,142,228, forward strand.
AAGCTTGTCTAAGCTTTTAGTAACCTTACAACTCAGTTTAGTTATAAAAATCAAAAACACAAAAAAATCACAAAATTAGAGTGAAATTCAGAAATGGCAAGGAAGATGATGATCATGGCTGGAGCAGGGTGAATTTTGGATTGCCCTTGCTTTAGTGGTCTTGTGGAAGGCCTATAGGAGTGTTCTTGGTTCTTGGTTTCATGTTCTTGGTCTGGATATCATTTGTAAGCTTTTTGATCCATTTTGGCATTTCACTGTATCTCTTTGTTTCATGCTTATTAATTGGTATTTTTATGATTTGTGGTAACTGTTAAGTAGTAATAAAGTTTGAAATCAGTTAGTTGTTCTTTGGAATTACTTGTTGCTAAAAATTCCATTTTCACAGTCAACATAGCAAATTGTCCATCTCTGTGTTTCTTGCTGCTACTATTGGATTTTCATGCTTGATTGGTCTGTTATAATCATAAGAAAGTGTTTGAAATCAGTGTTGTGGTTTAAATCTATCAGTTGCTTTGAAACTCAGAAATTCAGTTGGTTTAAGGACTGTTTGGCTATAACTGATTCAGTTGTGTTGCTGAGTGTTTGTGTTGTTATTGGCTGTTGATACATGTTACATTAGTTAAGAATAACTCAGAGAAACATTAAAAATCAGTACTTAATCAGTAGAAAGTCAAAATCACTTTCAATCTCTCATTATATGTTCACTGTTAGGATTAAGGCTTCAATATCTGTCATACTAGCTCATAGGTTGTTAGGATTGCTTAAAATCATCTTATCATAGCTTATTATTGCAATCTCAGTTAGTATAATAGGATCAAAACTCACCAAAGTCAACTTTTGTGTTTTACTGCAAAAGTCAAAAAAATCAGGTTTGAGTGCTGATTCCCATCTGATCTAGGGGGAAATTGGACTTCAATTGGTGTGTTTGTGATGGGGCTTTTTAGTTTTTAAGATAGCCAGTAGTACTGAGGTGCTTTTGCCCCCATTATTTTGCATCTCAATAGCTTTTTGGAGTGCTTAATCAGGTCTGAAAGTAGGGGCTTTAAACCTTGTTTCTGCCCAATTATTGGCACTGCTCAAGTGCTTATCTTGATCATTACTTGTGCTTATTTGTAGTTTTAAGTTATTTTAAGCTTCTTATAGTGTATTTAACCTGTCCTGAGCATTTGGTTAATTTTTGTGCTTATTAGCTTATTTTTAGCTTATTTGCTAACTGCTTATCTGCCCAAATCTGCTTATTGGGCTTAGATAACTTCTGCTTTTATTTTTCATAGCTTTTAAATATTAATTTAGAATTATCCTGAATTTTTTAGATTTTTCTAAAGTCATTTGATATTTTTAATCTTTTTTATTAGTTTCTATTAGTAATTAAATCATAATAAATAGAAAAATAATCAGAAAAATATAATTTTAATTTTCATAATTTTATTTTATTAATTAGAATCTAGGAAAAATATAATCATATTTTTAGACCTTAAGAAAAACAAAAATAGAAAAATAGTGATAGCTTCTATTTAATAGAATTTATCTTTTTAAATTTTTAATTAAGTAATTTTCATTTTTATAATTTTCTTAGCTTCTTTTTACTTAATAATATTTATAGAAAAAGTTTTAGATTTTTCTTTGTTTATTTAGTATTTATTATAATTTAAATTAGTTTTAAATAATTATTAAATAATAAATAATTAATAATAATTAAATAAAAAGTGTAAAAAAATATAATTTTAGTTTTAAAATAAGTTTTAAGTCATTTTACATTTTTAGGTTTTAATTTTATAGATTTCAGTTTTTGTCCCATTTTAGATTCCCCGTTACGCGTTTTCAGTTTAGTTTATTAAATCGCGTTTAATTTTCTTGTGCATATTTGTTTATCATTTGTTATTTAGAATTATTAAAAAAGCAAAATCCAAAATATCTAATCACATCAGTCACTCTAATCCTAACTTTCCACAGTTTGCCCATTCACACCTCGTTGGGAAACGATTCGGGTAATTACTTACCTGTCTTCACACTACACACGAACGTGAGTTTTTGCAAGTATCCTTTTTCACAAAGGGGTAATTTGTAATTATTCACGCGTATCCGCTGTCTGCATTTATTTATAGGTGTATTCAGCACAGATCAAATTTTGGCGCCGCTGCCGGGGAGGTTGTGCTGCGACTATTGTGTAGAGTTTTAGCGATTAGTGATTCAAGACCCTTCTTCCAGAAGTTCCTATTTCCCATAAACCATATAAAAATACAAAAATATTTTTCTTTCCTTTTCTATATATATAATATCATATAAAAAATAAAAAACCCAAAAACATTTTCCGCTTTCTTTAAATAAACAAACAATAAAATTTACCATCGAGAACCAAGACAGAGTACTACCTAACTGGGGGTACAACCATAATAAGTTCCCAAACCAAAGATTTAAAACTTGCCTTTGTATCACTTGCGAATATCGGCTCACCTTTGATTGATAAACAAACTATAACGGAGGTTTAAGGATAGTTTGATATTAAATTGTCGGACTGAAAGAAGCGGGTTTTTAAGGAGCATTAATTTCCCACCTTTGCTTCTCCGCCACTCTGTGCGTTTATCTTTTAGAGAGCTACCATACGCCTGTTGATTGTTGGTTTAAGTTCACCTGTGTTTTTTCTCGGTCTTTGATTTTAATTGAAAATTTTTGCTAAAACTGCATGCGCACTTGTTCTTCTAGGTCATCAAGCCCTTTTCGTGAGCTTGGAAACATACCTCGAAGACGTCGTAGACGTTCTGCTCCATCAGTCGTACCCGAGATACGGACTGATCCCCAAACCCCTGTCATCATGGCAGAAGACCGTCCTATGAATGAGCTTCTCCAAGCTCCCACCGAGAGTTATGGAGATGCCATTATTGTTCCAGCCATCGTGGCTGAGAATTTTGAGCTTAAAACTGGGTTGATAAACCTTGTAACATCGCGTCAATTCTATGGTTTTGAGAGGGACGATCCTCAAGATCACGTTCGATGGTTCAATAAAATCACATCCACCATCAAATGTAAAAATGTCCCGGAGGAATCAATCAAACTTCTTCTTTTCCCGTTTTCTATCGATGGGGCAGCCCGAATTTGGCTTGACAAACAACCCCCTCGATCAATTAGAACATGGGAAGATTTGGTTCAAAAATTCGTAAATGAATTCTTTCCTCCTTCTAAAACCACGCATCTTAAAAATGAAATCATGAAATTCTCGCAAAGGTTTGATGAACCATTTGGAGAGGCATGGGATCGTTTCAAAGAATTGCTCCGCAAATGTCCTCATCACGGTTTCACCGATTTGATGCAGATGGACACTTTCTACAGTGGGTTAAACCCATCTGACCAAGATTCTCTCAATGCCTCAGCTGGAGGTAATTTTCTGAGCAAATCCACTAAGGAAGCCATTGCACTCATTGAAAATAAGTCTAAGGTCCGCACTACACGAAACAGGACATATAATTCCCAGGCTAGTGTTGGTCCTTCCACTTCATCTCCCGTGAGTTCTTCTAACACTGATACTCAGCTTGCTGAACTCACGAAGGCTATTCAAGCTTTGGTTTTCTCCACACAAAAGAAAGAGTCCGCTCCGCAAACTTCTCACACTGCTGAAGTGAAAAAAATAGAAGTTTGTGTTACTTGTGGTGGTCCTCACGCTTACAATAACTGTACTGCTACCGATGGCAATACATTTGAGGCCAATGCTATAGCCGGAACTTCCAATCAAGGAGGTAATCAATACCGTCCTCAAGTGGACCCAAACCACCGTGCTAGCAATCAATTTGGACCACCCGGATTTCCTCCTCCCAACAATCCAAATAGGATTAATCCTAATCAACAAAGAGGGCAAAACATGCAAAATCAATTTCATGCCCCAAACAATCAATACCCACCCCAGAGGGGTAATCAAGGGTATTCAGCTCCTAATCACCAAGGACCTCTCCCAAATGAACTTGATAACTACATCAAGTTTAATGAGACCAAAATGAAGGCAATACAAAATCAGATCTCTGGATTGAGGAATGAATTTCAATCTTCAATATACAAGCAAGGAACTGAGCTTAAGAATGAGCTTTCTGTTGGAGAATGCTCGTGTCATAATCACTAATTATATGGCTAGACATATGTGAGCCTATGGGGTCACACACTTATACACAGAGACACCATTTTATAGATTGCATTTATCGTATTTACAATATATAAACGACTACGTAACTCAAGATCAGTAACGGGCCATTAAATACTAAGTTAGACTTAGTGTTTTTGGACCGGGCCAACAACGGGCAAGCCCATTGTGGGCCCCTAATGTGGCCGGCCATATGGAGGGATCAAAGGGAATTATGGAGCTAGTTAAGGGGCCTAAATGTAAGATAATTATGATAAGATTAAGGGATTTGATCAAATCATGATGAATCAATTATCATTAAGGCTAATTGAAACTCTCTCCCTCCTCCTCTCCCTCTCTTGCTCACGGCACAATAACAACCCTCTTAGGGTTTTGTGTTTTTGATCTTCTCTTGATATTATCTATTGTAGGTTGTACCAAGAATCATTGTTACGGGGTTTAGACTAGCATCGGGTGGTGATCAAGGACGTGTAGTGTGGACATATCATAGAGGTGATCTATTTTGATCACTTGGGTTTCATATAGTGTTCGACATAAGGGTTTTGTTGGTGACTCCCGGATCACGCTACAAAGGTATAAATTATGTGTTTATTTATTTGATTGATCATATGGCACTATGGATCCGTTGTGGTGATGTTTATCCGCTGCGTTTTATATTAATTAATTGTTAATTCATGTTTACATCACCTATAGTGGTATCAAGAGCCATCATATGTTGTCATATGATCATCTTGTATGCGTAAAAATGGCTAAAAACGTTGTTTTTTAATGGAATTAAAAGTGTGATTTTAAAACAGCCCCTAGGGCTTGAATATTCTGAATATTTCGACTTTATTAAGGTCTTAAGATCTGGACTTTTTGATCCTATGGCCATTTGTTATGCATACGTTGTTTGTTTACTTGATCGGTACCCGTAAAATGGCATAAAAACGTGTTTTTTGGAAGATTTTTAACCCGATTTCAAATCAGCCCATGAGGCTTATTTTTCTGTGGTAAAATGATGTTAAGAAGGTCCTAATATCAGTGGGTTATGAGTCTATGGCCATTTGTCACGCGTACCATTCGGGGTTTTAATTCTTGTTAATTATTTCTTCGATTCGTTGGCTAACAATTTAATTCTTGTTATTTATTTTGTTATCCATGGCAAACACATGCATGTTTGTCCATGGAGTTAGCCAACACCATGTAATAATCCTTATTTGAATGTATTATTATGTGTTCATATGCAAAGCCGATGAAAACCTAGACCACTTGTGCGTTGTGATTGTGATTGTTGGTTGGTTTTTCTTGTTTTGGGGTTTGCCATTGTTTCGGCACTTTTGTAATGTAATTCATTTTTGGTGTAGCCAATGTTTGGGCATTTTACAGTAGATACAAAGTAGATTAGTTGTATTTTACTTTATATGTATTGTAAACAAGAGCTTGGAAGCAAAAGGCGAAAGATTGAAGAGTTGTAGACTGAAAGTTGCTGCTGGACACCTGTTGGGAAAACGTGATTACCTGCTGATTGGTAAGGTATTTTTTTCTAAAATTTTTGGTGCAGGTCCACAAGACATAGGGCTACAACTTTGTCAACTGGGCCGAATCATGAGGAGGTGATCTTCCTGGACATTTGGGCCTTGCAAAACAGAAAAACTGGGCTGACAGAAACTGAAGTTGATGTGCATTATGGGCTTTTTACTTGCTCATGATTGTCTTGGAGCAAGTGGGAGCCCTCCATGTGGTTGTGATATTAGTCCCTAGTTGACTCTTGTTTCTTGTGATGGCTCACAAGACCAAGCATAGGATTTTCATCGGTTGAGGCTTTGCATATTGTGGTTGTATGTTTGTTTGGTTGTTTTTTGTATGGTTGTGACTACATGAAAAACGAAAATTGTTTTCATAAAACTTAAAACAAAACATAAACCATTTTGAACTAAGTCTTATGATTTAGTTTAACTAAGTTTAAATATGATTTGAAACTTAAAATCATTGTTTTCTATATAAACAACACTTAAACCGGTTGAGATTGTTTGTTTATTTATTTATTTGTATTGTCCAAACTAAATAATAATCCACATAGGATATATATTAGTCTTGAAATGGACAACTTGACACACATAAATTAAAACAATGATTAGACTTAAGTTAAGAAAAGTTTTTAACTTGTGCTACGAAGAATGAATGCATGCTTCTTTCGTACACGCTTTTGATCCACATCAAAATTTTTTACCCGTCAAAATTTAAGTCGTGCCGTCCAATTTTGAGGACACTTGCAATTACTTTTTGCCTATGCGTGGGACCTAGGTTGAATTGTAACCCAAGGTGACTATTCTCTATGCGTGAGACCTAGATATATTATCACACGTTTTCAAATTGGATGACTTAATCGAGTTAAGCGGTTAGACCTTGACCCGAGGCAAAGATGGGACTAAACATGCCTACATGACACTAGTTGTTTGACACTAGATGCCATGAGTCCCATAAGGATCTAAGAGTTGTACATGTAATACAATTGGTGATCGTCGCCTACCAATTGAATCTACTATTGCTAGCAGATCAACTGATGTGATAGTAGAAGCACAATGTGGATCTTAGCCTTTTCGTAAATTAATTGTTTTATATTATAAAATGGGGTAGTTAATTTATAAAAGGATAATTATCGAAAATACTAAAATTGAACTTTGTAAATTCAATTAATGAATTAATGCAACACAACCGTAAACAAAAGTTTGTTCTTTTCTTGTTAAAAGTACGAACTGAGTCTTCTTTCCTTGTAAGAAAGAGACTTGTTCCTATCCTTTTTCTTTATGAGGAAAAGCCATAATAGGAATATTTGAATTTTCCTAATTCTAATAAAACTCAAAGAACACCTACTCTAGAAATCGTGATGTCTTGTAAAAGTCAAAACGGTTAAGTATGGTTACACATCTTATTCCTTCAACGTTGTTTTATAACCCTAGTTTCGGTTTTGAAACATTGTAGAAATATAAAGATATTTGGATAACTAAAGAACACGTTTTCTATAGCTACCAAACTAAAATGAGTTTAAATAATTAGAAGACGGAAATATCAATAAACCGCAAAGTGGTAAAGGCAATTACTAGCATGATTACCTAGCAGTTTGTCTTAACCCAATAAATCTATTGTGGTACTACATACCCTTGTGGTATGGTAGACCAAGTATGGAGGAAATGCATGCCTATTTTCAAGTTAAAATAGCAATGATGACTAGCCCATCATCTATATGTTAGAACTTGATGCCCTTCCTTGAATACCTAAGTACATGTTTACTAGTCAAAGTGACTCACATTAGCAATAATGTGTAGATATTCAATGAAAGAAGGAAAGTATCTAATCGCCGCTCACTCTCCACTGGTGACGAAACACATGTAATGTTGTCTAATCCAGTGGGAGCTACGTGATTATATTACTGGTGACGAAACACATGTAATGTTGTCTAATCCAGTGGGAGCTGTAAGCTTTATTACCTTGCAAGTTGCCCATCTTATTTCTAGATTGTCTTGAAATAATAAATTACTTTCCACATGTCAAGCATCATAGTTTATATAAGAACCATTGCATAAATTTTATAAGATAACTTGTCGCGTTCCTGATGTTGCTTCCTGAAATGTTATCTATAAAATTGTTATGCATGATTCATTCTTAAAACGATAAAGTTCTACATATCTATATTTTGATTTTGACTAAAAATCATATGTTATCTTAGACATTGTCATATTGCTCATACAAACACAAGAGCGTAGTGGTGCTTGTATACTCTCGTGATGTTGTGCCATGCACAAGTGGGAGAAACCTCAATTGTGTGCAAGGTACAACATATAACAATATGACTAATAGTTTTTCTTGACTGCAAGGTAAGAAACTAAAATTCTACTAGGACTTCTACACATAAAATGTATGTTGCCCTAATTAGAACAAATATCAAGGTATCATGAAAAGCTACTTCAACATATTCACTGAATTGTTTAGTAAATATGATTATGTTTTCTTGTAAACTCATAATCATGAAGTACAAAATTAACTTGAATATACTATTAAGGCCAAGAGTCGGCGCTCGTAATTACTTTAGTTGAATATGTTTAGGTCTCTTGTAAAGACACAAACATCAATTCCGTTAATTCTTGAAAGACTTATAACGTAAAGTAAGACGTTGATTTGTTATGTCTTCTTGTTAGGACATGTACACTTACGACGTATAATATTAAATGTTTATGTTTTCTAGTCAAAACATACACATGAAGTAAAGTATGCAATAGGCTAAAATTACTATTGATACCATCTAGTTTGACTTGGTTGGTAGATATGTAAGCCCAAAAGTATAAGTTCATCTAATGAGTTGTGTGATAGTCTCACAACATCAGTCCTCATGGAATACCACAACTTTATGATATGTCCATCATGGAAAATCAAACACTATTGATATTGTTTGATCTTTGATAACTTAAACTGTTTTACCTCCAAAGCTATCAAGGTTAGAAATTGGATGTGCCATGTGTACACTCAATATGATTCAAACCCAGAAGGAATTTAAGACACCATTGTATTATGGCATGGGATGAATCTCATTATGTCTTAATTGAAGTTCTGAATTTGTTAACTACTTAAGAGTAAGTAATTAACAAACTAGAGTCAAGAACTAACGGTGTATTTTGGATGTCCCACTTGAAAACAATTTATTGTTACTCAAGATGCTTAGTATCTAGAGATTAGTCTCTACATACAAAAGCAAGTGGGAGTACCTTTAGACCTTGAAGTTGTTCAAGAACTAAATACACAACCTTCTGAGTACACTTGCTAATGTCATACTAAGGTTGAACATGGATATGTTAAACCATAGATTGATATCTCTCATTCATAAATCCACAAGGATACCTCTTGCACCTGAATGATATAGTTTTTATATCAATGCTGAGGGACATAAGTTAGAGGATCATGGTGAACCTGCTAACTACTGAGATGCATTATCAGATATTGTATCTGATGAGTAGCTCAAAACTATGAATGTTAAGATGCAGTCCTTGAAAGACAATCACTCGTGGAGTTTGATTGATCTCTTACTAATCAGTTAGACTGTGAGGTTAAGAATGAGTTTCTTGATGAGAAGACTCAAAAGGACAAACTTGTACACACATTTAATGCACGTGTAGTAAATGGAGTTTACTCGTACTCAATAAATTGACTATGATTAAATCTTCCTAGCTACAAACATTAAATGTATAAAGACGATTAATTGTCATACCTGATTTCATGTATATGAAATATGACAATAGGATATCAAAACACTTTTCTTGTTGATTACCTTTGCGAGGACGATGAGTAATCAAAAGGGTTTATGAATCCATGTAATCTTTATTAAGTATACAAGATAAAAGAATCCATGTGTGGATTAGATCATGCATCTAGGAGCAGAGATCTTGTGTTAATCATAAAATCATTAACTTGATTTTGATTAATAAGATTACTCCTAAGTACACTGAGAGCAAGTTGGAGCATTTTATTTATTTTCTTAAATCTCATATGTCATTGACATATTAGAAACAATATTCCACCTAAGCTAGACTTTAATCCTTAGCTTGGAATAAAGTTTCTCTTGAGGGATTTATAAAATAAAACATATAACCTTGTTATATATATGTTTATTAGAATAAACATAAGCGGTTATTAAGTCTAAACACAATATGACACGTTATTGAGGGGAGTCTCAATGATCAATCTTACTTGATGAGATTGAACACATGATTGAAAATCTTAAGTTTGACTGAAGGATTCATCATGTAAGTCATATTAAGTATTGGACTATATATTTATCATTTGCATGAATGCAAGATGAGTTGATAACAACCAATATCTAAGTGAAAGTCGTTAGATAATTGTTAAACGAACATTATATTGGACCTACATAGGACCAAAGATATGTTCAAACGTTTACGGATAATTGAGGAGCTCTGTTTTGTTTGCATACGCTGATGCTTATTTAACTGAGATAATACTCAACCCTAGTCATGGTAGGATGTCATCATGAATGATGACATTGCTGACTAGATGTGCTCGACTGAGAGCATTAATGCGTTATACATTAAAAGAATAAGAATACTTTATAGTTTGAGAAACTATTCAGATGACTATCTAAAGTAGGTGTTTTGCTGGCTTCAAACACCCTATGGAATGTATTGTTGCGATACTTGTCTTGTACTTGAATGTGCACATACAAAGGACAATCATCATTCAAACGTTTCATAAGTTTTGAAACAAGTATTCTCAAAGTTTACTCAGATGACTACTTGTTGTCTTGTACAACATGATTCAATCATGGTGGGAACATCGGATCCCGACCTATGAGTAGTCTTATGCATATCTGTTTTTAGTATTTGGATAATGGAACTGTAAGCAGTCATATTATACAATGAATTGATATACCGGGTATGATCGTCTTCATTTATACTACTGTGTTCTATATTTGCATGTTTAATCCATGAATAATTTATTTATTCTAAAATTATCCATTGTCGGTTGACGATACGGGAGTATCATCAAATTAAGACAAATGTGAGCGTGTTGGTGATTTATTTGCCACACTCACATGTTGTTCATTGGGATGAACATTGGATTGACCCAACCTACGAGTATTCACTACATGGATCGTCGTCAATAGTGAATCTCGCAAGAGGTTATGTCTCTTATCCTCAGACTTGAGATGCAAGCAGGTCTTGCACGTGTGGAATTTCGTTCCTTGATATGGTTAAACGCTATCCTGAATAAGGTAGTTATAAAAGCCATTATCAGGAGTGATATGAAGCATGTGAATGACACGTGTAGTCAAAATGGGATTTGTTCCTCCACTTGTTTTGGAGTTAGATACTATTGGGCCCCTCGATGATTTGAACAGATGTTTGTATGGCCGTACCCAACTGGGATTAAGATGAATCTTAAATCCACTTGGTAATCTAGTTCAATATCCATATCGAGAAACAGAATAGTTGAACTATTAGAATGACATTTGATCCATGTCTAATGTTCAACACGGTATCTGTAACAAAAGGATAGATGACATATAAACCATCTGAAATGAGACGTTTAAGAAACTAACCTCACATATTTCTAGGGGCTTTGGCGTGTTGCTAGACGCTAACCATTGCTTGTATAATTACTTGATTATTATGACGTCGCAAGTGGGAGCTGTTGGAGAATGCTCGTGTCATAATCACTAATTATATGGCTAGACATATGTGAGCCTATGGGGTCACACACTTATACACAGAGACACCATTTTATAGATTGCATTTATCGTATTTACAATATATAAACGACTACGTAACTCAAGATCAGTAATGGGCCATTAAATACTAAGTTAGACTTAGTGTTTTTGGACCGGGCCAACAACGGGCAAGCCCATTGTGGGCCCCTAATGTGGCCGGCCATATGGAGGGATCAAAGGGAATTATGGAGCTAGTTAAGGGGCCTAAATGTAAGATAATTATGATAAGATTAAGGGATTTGATCAAATCATGATGAATCAATTATCATTAAGGCTAATTGAAACTCTCTCCCTCCTCCTCTCCCTCTCTTGCTCACGGCACAATAACAACCCTCTTAGGGTTTTGTGTTTTTGATCTTCTCTTGATATTATCTATTGTAGGTTGTACCAAGAATCATTGTTACGGGGTTTAGACTAGCATCGGGTGGTGATCAAGGACGTGTAGTGTGGACATATCATAGAGGTGATCTATTTTGATCACTTGGGTTTCATATAGTGTTCGACATAAGGGTTTTGTTGGTGACTCCCGGATCACGCTACAAAGGTATAAATTATGTGTTTATTTATTTGATTGATCATATGGCACTATGGATCCGTTGTGGTGATGTTTATCCGCTGCGTTTTATATTAATTAATTGTTAATTCATGTTTACATCACCTATACTTTCAAATAAAATTGATCACTCTCAAAGCGAAGTTAAGAATATGCTTACCAGTCTCATGAACCATATCAATCCACCTTCTACCTCGGGAGGTCTCCCTGGTAATACCATTCCAAACCCTAAGGGTGAACTCAAAGCTGTCACCACACGCAGTGGTAAGGCTTATGATGGACCCACTATTCCTACTACCTTTTCTTCTCCTTCCCCCAAGGTAGTGGAAAGTGAACCTGAGGTGACTAAGGACAAGGAACTTCCTACTAATAACGGAGGGACCGACAACGTCCTACCTCAAGTTGTCCCGAAACCAAAACCCAAACCAGGAGTTGTTTTTGAATCGCATGAAATCCCTGTTGAAAACCTTAAATCCAAACCTTCTATTCCTTACCCATCACGTTTAAATGAGCAAAAGCTCCGCGAAAAAGCTAGTCAACAAATGGAAAAAAAATTTAAAATTTTTCAGGAATTACATTTTGACATAAGCTTTGCGGATGCTATCATTCTGATGCCCAAGTTTGCATCCACAATCAAACACTTGTTAAGCAACAAGGAAAAACTGTTTGAAATGGCAAAGACTCCATTAAATGAGAACTGCTCAGCAGTTATCTTGAAAAAGCTTCCCGTGAAGCTTGGAGATCCTGGAAGATTTTTACTACCTTGTGTCTTTCCAGGAATGGTTGAATGCTATGCCTTGGCCGATCTTGGTGCAAGCATCAACCTGATGCCTTATTCAGTGTGGGAGAAACTTTCTCTTCCTGAACTCACTACTACCTGCATGACTCTTGAGCTTGCAGATCGTTCCACATCTCATCCACGCGGCATTGCTGAGGATGTATTTGTGAAAGTAGGAAAGTTCCATTTTCCAGCTGACTTTGTGGTTGTCGATTTCGATGCTGATCCTAGGGTTCCTCTCATTCTTGGAAGAGGATTCCTAAAAACGGGTCGTGCTCTCATTGATGTATTTGAGCATGAAATCACATTACGTGTGGGTAATGAAGCTGTTACCTTTAACCTCGATCAAACTTCGAGGTACTCCTCAAATTATGATTCTGAATCGGTTAACCGAATCGATGTCATTGATATTGTTTCAGAGGAGTACTCTCAAGAGTTTCTTGGTTATTCTCATAATTCTGTGAGTGGGGATACCACCACATCTTCTCTACCTATCATTTCCGACTCTTCCCCTTCTCTCACTCCGTTTGAGGGAAGTAATTTCAATTTGGAAGAGATCGAGGCTTTTCTCGAGTGTGATTCATTTCTGGAAGGAATTGATGACGCTGAGATTGATCTGGAGGGAGATATTCTTCTTCTTGAGAAATTGTTAAATCAGGACAATTCTCCTCCACTCCCTCCCGTTGAACTTCATAATGAGGAAATTAAATCAGTTGAGAAAACTGATGGATTTCCTGTGGTCGAACTCAAAGACTTACCACCTCATCTTGAGTACGCATTTTTGGAGGGTGATGATAAATTACCCGTCATTATTGCTAAAGACTTAAGTGATGAGGAAAAGACTGCTCTAATAAAGGTCTTGAAGTCACACAAGCAAGCCATTGCTTGGAAACTCTCCGACATAAAGGGTATCGACCCTGAATTTTGTACTCACAAGATTTTAATGGAGGATGACTTTAAACCAGCAGTCCAACACCAGCGAAGGGTAAATCCCAAAATCCACAATGTTATCAAACAAGAGGTTCTCAAACTTCTTGATGCAGGATTGATTTATCCCATCTCTGATAGTCCTTGGGTTAGTCCCATTCACTGTGTTCCAAAAAAGGGTGGCATAACTGTTGTCACAAATGAGGATAATGAGTTGATTCCAACTCGATTGGTTACTGGGTGGCGTGTTTGCATTGACTATCGTAAGTTAAATGATGCCACCCGAAAAGACCATTTTCCTCTACCCTTCATGGATCAGATGCTTGAGAGATTAGCGGGAAACGAGTACTATTGTTTCCTTGACGGTTTCTCGGGTTACTTTCAAATCCCCATTGATCCACAAGATCAAGAAAAGACCACCTTTACATGCCCTTATGGAACCTTTGCTTATAAACGTATGCCTTTCGGCTTATGTAATGCTCCAGGCACATTCCAAAGGTGCATGATGTCCATATTTTCCGACATGATCGGGAAAACGATGGAGGTCTTTATGGATGACTTCTTTGTCATTGGGGATTCATTCGAAACATGTCTCTCCCATTTAGAAAACATGTTGAAACGGTGTGAAGACACCAATCTTTGTCTAAATTGGGAGAAGAGTCACTTTATGGTCAAAGAGGGCATTGTCCTCGGCCATAAGATATCAAAGAACGGGATTGAGGTTGACAGATCTAAAGTTGATGTCATTAGTAAATTACCTCATCCCACTACCGTCAAAGGTATTAGGAGTTTTTTGGGTCATGCCGGTTTCTATCGTAGATTCATACAAGATTTTTCTAAAATCGCCCGGCCTATGACTCATCTTCTTGAAAAGGATGCTCCTTTTATCTTCTTACCCGAGTGCATCGAAGCTTTTGAAACATTAAAGAAAAAGCTTACTGAAGCACCCATTCTGGTTGCCCCCGACTGGGATTTTCCCTTTGAGCTCATGTGCAATGCAAGTGATTTTGCTATCGGTGCAGTCCTGGGGCAACGAAAAGCCAAACATTTTCAGCCTATCCACTACGCAAGTAAAACAATGACTGAAGCTCAAACTCATTACACCACTACAGAAAAAGAATTATTAGCTGTGGTGTATGCCTTTGAGAAGTTTCGGCCATATTTAATCTTGACGAAATGTGTAGTGTATACGGATCACTCGGCTCTCAAATATCTCTTTGCAAAACAAGATGCAAAGCCGAGATTGCTCCGTTGGGTTCTCCTCCTGCAAGAATTTGATATCACCATACGTGATAAAAAGGGAGCCGAGAACCTAGCTGCTGATCATCTATCCCGATTAGAGAACCTACACCAAGATGTTTTTGAGAAAAAGGAAATAAATGAAAATTTTCCTCTCGAGACACTCAATACGGTTGCTTTTCGTGGAGATTCTACTACCCCATGGTTTGCTGACTTCGCAAATTACCATGCGGGTAACTTCATAGTGAAAGGGATGTCGACCCAACAGAAGAATAAATTCTTCAAGGATGTTAAACATTACTTCTGGGACGACCCCTACTTATTCAAAATCTGTGCGGATCAAGTCATCCGACGGTGTGTTTACGGACAGGAAGCTATTGACATTCTCAAAGCTTGCCATGCTGGACCCACTGAGGGCCATCATAGTCCAAACTACACCGCCAAAAAGGTGTTTGATTCCGGGTTTTATTGGCCTACAATCTATAAGGATGCCCAAGATCTCATCAAAACTTGTGAAGCTTGTCAGCGTCACGGAAATATTTCACAACGAAATGAAATGCCACAAAATGCTATTCAAGTTTGTGAAATCTTTGATGTCTGGGGCATTGACTTTATGGGGCCATTTCCATCATCTCGAGGGAATAAATACATTCTCGTGGCTGTTGACTATTTGTCAAAATGGGTTGAAGCAAAAGCTTTACCCACTAATGATGCCCGAGTGGTTGTAAAATTCCTAAAAGCTCTGTTTGCCCGTTTTGGAACTCCACGTGCTATAATCAGTGATCGTGGTATGCATTTTTGCAATGACAAATTTGATAAAGTCATGCAAAAGTATGGTGTAACTCACCGTCTTTCTACTGCGTATCACCCACAAACAAGTGGACAAGTAGAAGTTTCAAATCGGGGTATTAAAAGAATTCTGGAAAGGACTGTAGGAGAAAATCGTGCATCCTGGTCGGATAAATTGGATGATGCATTATGGGCCTTCCGTACAGCTTACAAAACACCCATCGGGTGTACGCCTTACAAGCTTGTGTACGGAAAGGCATGTCATCTTCCGATCGAATTAGAGCACAAAGCCTACTGGGCCTTGAAACATGCTAACTTTGACCTCCAAACTGCGGGTGATCACCGTAAAGTTCAAATGAATGAATTGAATGAACTACGTGATCAAGCATACGAGAACTCTTTGATCTATAAAGAAAAGACAAAGAAGATTCATGACTCTAAAATCAAGAACCGCGTTTTCAACATTGGTGATCGAGTCCTTCTTTTCAATTCAAGATTAAAGATCTTCTCAGGCAAACTCAAACCCCGATGGTCTGGTCCATTCACTATTACAAAGGTTTATCCATATGGTACCGTTGAGTTATCTCAAAATGACGGTCCAAATTTTAAAGTGAATGGTCATCGTTTAAAACACTACTTTGGAGAGGACATACCACCCATGGTTGTCCCGGATCTTCAAACTTTCCCCATGAACCAATGAATGCGGGGATCGAGTCAAGCTAGTAACTCGGTGATCAAAAACATTAGCACAACATGGGTTCTCACCCGTGTCTCTATTTTCTTTCTTTTTTCTACCACCTAGTGTGGGGGAGATGCTCCACATGTTGTAAATATGTACAGTCAAAAAAAAAAAAAAAAAAAAGTGTAAAAAAAAAAAAAAAAAAAAAAAAAAAAAGAGTGTATATATAAAATAATGGCTATTAGTATTTCCCTTTCACGTTCTAAGTGTCGGCATAATAGCCGGTACTTTGAATATTGAGGGCAATATTCAGTTCTAAGTGTGGGGGGGAATTCTAGTGAATTTGATCAAATGTACCATCTAGTACCCCCATTTTTAGCCAAAATTTTAAAATTTTTTCTCACTTAGAACGCAATAAATGGTTATCAGTCCGCCATGTCTAACCCACATAAGGACTGGCTAATCCTGAGCAAATGGCTGCAGGTAAAGATATATCAAATCCGTTTATGGCTTGCAATTTGCCAAAAATTGTATGGTATTCGACTCACCATATCTTTATAAGTGAAGAGTTGGCTAGCCCGCAAGGTTATGGCTTGTGGTAAAGGCAGTGGAAAAACCATAATTGGTAATCAGCTCACCAAAGATAATAGTTGTAATTTATCTAAGAGTTGGCTAGTCCAGAAGCAAACGGCTTTTGGTAAAGACAAATCAAAACCGTTGACAGCTGATGATTTGCTCAAAATCATTTGGTTATCATTGTACCAAAGTATCACATACTAAAACATTGGCTACTCCAGAAGTAATGGCTTTTGGTAAAGAGAAAAATCCATTAAAACTTCATAAAAGATTGCTAGGGACTAGCAATAGTTTAGTGTGGGGGATTGATGAGTGTGCAAATACTCATCATTTTTGTCTTATCTGAACTGCCAAAGCATCCAAAAACACTCAGAAATGCATCAAAATACTGAAAATATCCCAGGGATTGTGTTTTATATATTTCAAATGCAAAATGTTTAAAAACAGTTGAAAAACGAACAAAGTTTACAAAATTGGCAGTTTCAGTCCCTCAACTTTCAAAACTTGTCAAATTTAGTCCCTAAGCATTTGTTTTGTAAGAAAAGTCACAAAAGGTCCTTTTTAAATCATAAGTTGTCATATTTAGTCCTTTGGTGAAAAGTTTCAATAATTTACAAGTTTGGTCCCTGCACTTTCAGAATTTGCAAAAATGGTCCCTGGGAAAATTTTATTATTGGAAATTTCATGTATGGTCCCTGGATTATTGGAACATGGCAGGAATCACCCCTTGGTTTAATTTGGAAGATATATAACTTTGGTCCTCCAATTTTCAGAAAATACAAAAATGGTCCTTGTTATTAAACTACAAACCAACCGGACCCTTTATCCCTTAAATAACCCACTACCCTTATATAATAAAAACCCCAGCCCACTTAAATAAAAACCCAAGCCCATCCCCAAAACAGATAACCCGGCCCACTCCATTTTTAAATAAACCCAAAACTAAAACCAGGGTTTGACCTCAGTCAAACCCGTCTCCCTCACACAACCCCGCCAAACCAAAACCACCTCCAAAACCACCATCACCTTTCCACCTCATCACCACTTGCTGTCTAACCACTCCCCTCCACCAATACAAACATCCAAAGTTCTTTAATTACAAAATTTCGGCTACAAGTTACATAATCCACTTTTGGCGCCAAAAGTGGATTGAAGGCCAGGATTAATTTGACTCATCCAAAGGTCAAGATTGTTGATGGGAAATGTTCAGAAGCAAGTGGGGAGTCTCAGAGATCTATATAATTGAAGGGAGAAGCAATGTAATAAGATATCTAGTTTAATTTTAGTTTATGTATGTCGATTTGTTAAATTCTCAATTTCTAGTTTATCTTTAAGCTTTCAAGAATTAGTTCCAGTGTTCTCAGTGTATTTCAAAACTTAATTAATAATCAATTTCAAGTTTCAGCTTCAATTTCAGTGTATGCAGTTTATTGTTCAAATTTCCATGAAATTGTGAATGTTGTTGTTAGTTGATGTTAAGGACTGTTAGGATCATATAAGCTCCTTATAAAGCTTGTCTAAGCTTTTAGTAACCTTACAACTCAGTTTAGTTATAAAAATCAAAAACACAAAAAAATCACAAAATTAGAGTGAAATTCAGAAATGGCAAGGAAGATGATGATCATGGCTGGAGCAGGGTGAATTTTGGATTGCCCTTGGTTTAGTGGTCTTGTGGAAGGCCTATAGGAGTGTTCTTGGTTCTTGGTTTCATGTTCTTGGTCTGGATATCATTTGTAAGCTTTTTGATCCATTTTGGCATTTCACTGTATCTCTTTGTTTCATGCTTATTAATTGGTATTTTTATGATTTGTGGTAACTGTTAAGTAGTAATAAAGTTTGAAATCAGTTAGTTGTTCTTTGGAATTACTTGTTGCTAAAAATTCCATTTTCACAGTCAACATAGCAAATTGTCCATCTCTGTGTTTCTTGCTGCTACTATTGGATTTTCATGCTTGATTGGTCTGTTATAATCATAAGAAAGTGTTTGAAATCAGTGTTGTGGTTTAAATCTATCAGTTGCTTTGAAACTCAGAAATTCAGTTGGTTTAAGGACTGTTTGGCTATAACTGATTCAGTTGTGTTGCTGAGTGTTTGTGTTGTTATTGGCTGTTGATACATGTTACATTAGTTAAGAATAACTCAGAGAAACATTAAAAATCAGTACTTAATCAGTAGAAAGTCAAAATCACTTTCAATCTCTCATTATATGTTCACTGTTAGGATTAAGGCTTCAATATCTGTCATACTAGCTCATAGGTTGTTAGGATTGCTTAAAATCATCTTATCATAGCTTATTATTGCAATCTTAGTTAGTATAATAGGATCAAAACTCACCAAAGTCAACTTTTGTGTTTTACTGCAAAAGTCAAAAAAATCAGGTTTGAGTGCTGATTCCCATCTGATCTAGGGGGAAATTGGACTTCAATTGGTGTGTTTGTGATGGGGCTTTTTAGTTTTTAAGATAGCCAGTAGTACTGAGGTGCTTTTTCCCCCATTATTTTGCATCTCAATAGCTTTTTGGAGTGCTTAATCAGGTCTGAAAGTAGGGGCTTTAAACCTTGTTTCTGCCCAATTATTGGCACTGCTCAAGTGCTTATCTTGATCATTACTTGTGCTTATTTGTAGTTTTAAGTTATTTTAAGCTTCTTATAGTGTATTTAACCTGTCCTGAGCATTTGGTTAATTTTTGTGCTTATTAGCTTATTTTTAGCTTATTTGCTAACTGCTTATCTGCCCAAATCTGCTTATTGGGCTTAGATAACTTCTGCTTTTATTTTTCATAGCTTTTAAATATTAATTTAGACTTATCCTGAATTTTTCAGATTTTTCTAAAGTCATTTGATATTTTTAATCTTTTTTATTAGTTTCTATTAGTAATTAAATCATAATAAATAGAACAATAATCAGAAAAATATAATTTTAATTTTCATAATTTTCTTTTATTAATTAGAATCCAGGAAAAATATAATCATATTTTTAGACCTTAAGAAAAACAAAAATAGAAAAATAGTGATAGCTTCTATTTAATAGAATTTATCTTTTTAAATTTTTAATTAAGTAATTTTCATTTTTATAATTTTCTTAGCTTCTTTTTACTTAATAATATTTATAGAAAAAGTTTTAGATTTTTCTTTGTTTATTTAGTATTTATTATAATTTAAATTAGTTTTAAATAATTATTAAATAATAAATAATTAATAATAATTAAATAAAAAGTGTAAAAAAATATAATTTTAGTTTTAAAATAAGTTTTAAGTCATTTTACATTTTTAGGTTTTAATTTTATAGATTTCAGTTTTTGTCCCATTTTAGATTCCCCGTTACGCGTTTTCAGTTTAGTTTATTAAATCGCGTTTAATTTTCTTGTGCATATTTGTTTATCATTTGTTATTTAGAATTATTAAAAAGGCAAAATCCAAAATATCTAATCACATCAGTCACTCTAATCCTAACTTTCCACAGTTTGCCCATTCACACCTCGTTGGGAAACGATTCGGGTAATTACTTACCTGTCTTCACACTACACACGAACGTGAGTTTTTGCAAGTATCCTTTTTCACAAAGGGGTAATTTGTAATTATTCACGCGTATCCGCTGTCTGCATTTATTTATAGGTGTATTCAGCACGGATCAGGGGCATTGTGATAAAGAACAAAGCAAGATTGGTTGCACAAGGCTATACTCAGGAAGAATTGTTTGATTATGAAGAGGTTTTTGCTCCTGTTGCCAGGATTGAATCAATAAGGCGCTTTCTTTCTTATGCTTCCTTTATGGGTTTTATGGTCTATCAAATGGATGTGAAGAGTGCCTTTCTGTTTGGTACTATTGATGAGGAGGTCTATGTTTCTCAACCTCCAGGCTTTATAGACCCTGACCATCCTGACAAAGTTTACAAAGTGGTTAAAGCCCTTTATGGCTTGCATCAAGCTCCAAGAGCTTGGTATGGGACTCTTGCTGCTTATCTTATGAAGAATGGGTTCCATAGGGGTAAAATTGATCAAACTCTCTTTATTAAAAAGGACAAAGGTGATATTCTATTGGTACAGGTCTATGTAAATGATATCATCTTTGGTTCTACAAAGAAGGAAATGTGTACAGAGTTTGAAAAGCTTATGAAAGATCAGTTTCAGATGAGCTCTATGGGAGAGCTTACTTTCTTTTTAGGACTTCAAGTACAGTAGAAGCCAGATGGAATATTTATCTCTCAGGATAAATATGTTGGTGACATTTTGAGGAAATTCCAATTCACATATGTCAAAGTTTCAAGCACACCTGTTGATAAGGAGACAAATTTGCTATTAAAAGATCACAGTGGTGAAGATGTGGATGTGCACATGTATAGATCTATGATTGGGTCTCTGATGTATCTCACATCATCCAGGCCTGATATTATGTTTGCAGTTTGTGCCTGTGCAAGATTCCAAGTCAATCCTAAGGTGTCTCATCTGACTGTAGTAAAGAGAATCTTCAGATATCTTAAAGGCCAACCTAACTTAGGCCTATGGTATCCAAAAGAGTCTGCATTTGATTTGGTGGCATTTTCTGATTCGGATTATGCTAGTGCAAGTATGGATATTGTAACACCCCCAAAATATCGCAGCGGAACGATAGTGTCACTGGGGTGCTACTTCTCAATATAAAGCACAAGGTATAGAAAATGACCTATAAATGAGACGTTTTGAAAAGTTACCATTCAATTTATTTAAATCAGAGTTATTACATGAGGTCCCAAAGTATAATAATACATAAGAGTTTTCAAAATGGATTGAATGGTAAAGGTTATTAGCTTAGACTCCCAAAGCATGCAAATGACTCTATGATCCATGCATCCACTATCGCCTTTCTAACCTGAGATAAACATGCTAAAAAGTGTCAACACAAAGGTTGGTGAGTTCATAGAGTTTATTGAAAATAAATTAATATGGTTTTAAAGAATGTTTTCACAGCAAAGGCATTATAAATCCACTCAGTTGCAAATCCCGCCCATACAAAACTTGCAACCTGTGTGTCCACAACCCATTGCTAAAATATAGAATAAGTATGACATGTGCGTATACGATATATGTAAGCACTTAATGTAAAGCATAACAGCAAACTGAACCTCGTGACTAGAATAAGTAAGTATCATGAATAAACTGGATTATATTCACCCAAGGTCTCGAATAAGTGTTGGACACAAAGGTGGGGGTGTCAACCCGATAGTACTATCAATACCTCTCCATCGGCTCCATCCAGGAGTTAAACAGTTGCTAAGAATAATGTATAGAATAAGTGTAACACATTAAGGCACATATCGTAACTATATTTCATGTCCAAAAGTATCATAGGTAAAGCGTAGCATAAGAGTATAAATATTTTGAGTATAAAACAAGTAGTTGAGCATGTATCTCCCCCAAAAATAGTTTAAAACGTATAAAAGTAGGGGCTATGAAACTCACCTTAGTAATCTGGATGGAAAACAAAATGAACGAAAGTTGATAAACGTCTCCGGACAAGTAACCTGGGTTGTTATGTCAATATTTAGTAATCATTTCAGATGATTATAGTTTATTTATTCGTTTCGTTGTTTATTATGTTTTTGTTCGTTGTTTGTTATATCTTTTGTTCGTTGGTTTATTATATTACTTGCTCGTTCGTTAATAAAATAAACGCATTACATTAGTATTAAGTCAGAAAATAGAAATAGAAATGATAAAAATAATGGTTATGAAAAGTTACGCTTTAATCCCTAAGGTTTGGTCAAATGACAGCTTAAACCCTGAACTTTTGGAAAATGACAGTTTCTACCCTTAAGTTTCAAAAATGACATTTTCACCCCTTTTTATTTGTTATTGACAAAAATGACCCTTAATACAAAATGTTTACAAAATCAGCCCATATAACTTTTATTACTTGAAAATAAGACATATGAAATAAGTGAATTTTAGCTAGAGTTTTGGATGCGAATAACTTAACGAATTCTAGATGATTTTTCGAGCTCTATGATCCTATGAAAAGCTAGCTAGGTCGTTGTTAAACATATTAAATTTTGTATTTTATGAAAGTCATTTGATACCACAAATATTTACTCAAATTCGACTGGTTGAGAACATGTTTTAATGAAAACTGGAAAATAGTTTTTGAACTTAGCGATTTGAGCAAACTTTTATAGTTAATAAATTTTAAATGGCTCGATTATTTTAAGTGATTTTTCTTTCTAAAATCAATTTGCTGGTTAAACTTTGACATGCCAAAAGTACGGAATTTTTAGAAAACTTATAAGGGTCGAAAATCTGGTCAGAAGTTAGTGAGTTGGGCGACCAGATTTGGAAAACAAATAACTGATAATCAATCTTTCTATTTTAGCGATTTAGGACCAACTTTGGAGCTAAATATCTTTTAGCTCGGTTAATCAATTTACATGATTCTTGTTCCTAATCAAAGTTTGTTATGTAAACTTTACATATACCAAAACTCATATTTTATAAAAGTCATATGGGGATCGAAATATAGATCCAAAGTTGGGCAACTGGGTCGAATAAAATGAAAAATTATAACTGGAAAATCTTTTCTAGTTTTAGCGATTTATAGCAACTTTTGGAACTCGATATCTCACTGAAAACTTGATCATATTTCACGATTCTTTTTCCTATATTTTGTTTACTGGGTGATCTTTATCTATGCCAAAACTCAGAATTTAATAGGGTCATTTGGGTGTCGGTTTTTAAGACCAAAGTTGGGCATCTGGGGCTGTGTTCTACTCGATGTAAACCAGAAAAACAAACCTGATGAGGGTTTTTGATTTTAAACATTTTTAACTACCTTTTTATGTAACATACGATTATATTAGATATATTCTAACATGTTTTATCACCTTTTGATTTGTTCTAACAAAAATTCGAGTACTTTAGGTGTGTTAGCTTACTGTTCGATCAGATAAGCAAAAAGGAAAAAGAAACTTTAAACTTTTGTTCTTGTTTTATTTTAGATCACTTAGTGATGATTTTAAATGATATATAAAGTATATAAAACTAAATTTAGAATAGAGTTTGAGTACTTACTTAAGTTGTGGATTCGACTAGGGTTTTAAGGATTGAATGAGTTGGTGCCTTGAACCCGATAGATTCTCCTCTTCTTCTACACTTATTAGGGTTGTGTTTTGGTTGTATGTTGAGCTGTGGATCAGAAAGGTATGTACATAGGGTTGCGTTGGTATTTTGTTCGTGTGATGTGGGATAAAAAGAAGAGTTTAGTCGAGATGGGTGTGTGAGTAAAAGGTGATATGTTGGCTGTTATTTATAGAAGAGACATTAGGGTTTGTGTTTCTTTAGGAGGGGACATGTGAATGTAGAAAGGGGACAAGTGGAGGTTGTTTTGAAGGGAAATAAAGGAAAGAGTTGGCGTGTAGAAGGAAATGGAAGAGGGGAGATGTGTCTAATTTCTAGCCATGTTTTCTAACAATTAAGGAGAAGAGTTCTTAATCCTAAGGGTGGACATGTGGATGGGCTCTTTGAAGAGAAGAGAGGAGAGGGTAAGGAGAGTGTCTTGGCTAGGTACAATGTATTCTAGTGAAAGTGATATTTAGTAAACTTAGTTTGGTTTTTGGAACTGTATTTCGACCAGGATGATAATATAGGAACCGAATGGGCTTTGAGGAGGAGTACCATGGGTTTAATAAGTTGTACTATAGGGTTTAGGGATATAACTTGCTTAGTTAGTTTAGTTTAATGTCTTTAGTTATTTAGAAAATTATTTAAAGTTATATATATAAATCGTTTTGTGTAAAAATGAATAGGTAAATGAGTTGTGCTTATACAAGTTGTACTATAGGCTTAAATGAGTTGTTCTATTATTTAGAACATGAGAAAAATACAGTTTCAACAATTTATTAAGTAATAAAAATTACTTGTTAATTTTTATTATGTTCAAAAGTAAATAAATAGGATTTTTAGTTTATGTGCATTAGGTACTTGTACTTTGTGTTAAAAGACTTGTAAAAATATTTAAGGAATTTAGGAAAAATAATTTTTAAGAGTTATGCATATATGGTTTGTAAATCATGCTTTATAAATAGGATTTTAATAAAGATTTTGTAAATAAATGATTTCATGCATAAAGGACTTGTACTCTAGCTTAAATAACTTGTAAACTTAATATTTTGTAAAAATATTCTAGAAATAAATTAGGGTTTGTGAAATGAATACATAAAATCACAGTTATATGAAATTTGGGTTTTATCGGGAGCTGAAATAGAATTAGGGTTTCTGGTGCTTTAGTAGCTTGTACATTAGCTTAGATAAGTTGTATTTTTTTGTTCTAGGGTTTAGTTATTCATATTTGATGTTGTGATGAATTTTAGGGTTTCCTAGAAACTCTATATAAATAATGAATGTTTTGATTGTACGTTTGTTAAGAAATTATCGTAAAATGGTAAATGGTACATTATAATGTTTTCATATAATGATGTTTATGAAATAACATTAGGTTTGTTAGGCAGGTCTGTGTGGGAGCACGTTTATCAAGGATGTGAGCTACGTCACATAAGATAGGAGATACAATTAAATAAAAAAAAATTATCCGTGGAAAAAGGATAATAATTCTGTAAAGTAATAAGTTTAAAATGAGAATTTTTACGAGTGGTTATAGATATGAAGTCTACAACAGGAGGTTGTCAATTCCTAGGATGCAGATTGATCTCTTGGCAGTGTAAGAAGCCAACCATGGTGGCTACTTCCACTACAGAAGCTGAATATGTGGCTGCAGCAAGTTGTTGTGCTCAGGTTCTTTGGATTTAGAATCAGTTGCTTGATTATGGGTATAATTTCTTGAACAAAATTATCTATATTGACAACAGTAGTACAATGTGTATTATTAAAAATCCTGTTCAACATTCAAAAACTAAACATATTGAAATTAGACATCATTTTATCAGGGATTGTAATGAAAAGAAGTTAGTTCAAGTTGTCAAAATTCCTTCTGATGACAACTTTGCTGACTTGTTAACAAAAGGTTTCGATGTGGGAAGATTTCAATACATGGTCACAGGTATTGGAATGCTTAACCCTTCCAATTAAGTGTCTATGTGTTTAAGTTTTCAAAAGGATTTGATACTGGTGGTTGTGTCAGTTAACACTGCTTGTTGTAATAGTTTATACTGTTTGCATAATTGTTGGTATTATTTGGTAATTGTTAGTCATTAGTGATAACTGTTAAAAAGAAAATACTTTGTTTTGTGTTTTTCTTTGATTTTGGACTAACATTTACAGATTAAGATTTGTGCTTTGGAAAGAATGGTGCTTTGAAACTTCAAGTGTGAGTGTTTGTCACACAACAAATGGTAATTGATTCACCATGTCTAACCCACATAAGAATCAACTAATCCAGATCAAACGGTTTCTGGTAAAGACTACTCAAATCCGTTTATGGTTGACAGTTTACCAAAAACTGGATGGTCATCAACTCACCATATCTTAAAGTAAAGAGTTGACTAGTCCAAAGCAAACGGCTATTGGTAAAGACATATCAAATCCGTTGATAGCTGATAGTTTGCTAAAAACTATAAGTGGACAAAAATGTTTTCATATCTACATTGAGTTTATCCTAATCTCTGAAAATTTTTGCTAAACAGTTTGTACTGCTAGTTTTAACTAGTTTGTACTGATGGTTTAAACTTGGTTTCATACTGAGTTTATGCTCTATGATTCACCTCTCTCAGAAGGTTACACATCTGGAAGTGTTGAGAGTAGTTTGAAACTACACAACTGAATTAATGGAAACTTGTACATATTGTCATATTGGAAGCTGAGCTTAAATGTCATATGTTCTAGTTAATCTGATGGTGAAGATTCTTCCAAACAGGGGAGGAATTAAAGTTTGATCAGTTGTTGTTAAAGATTATTATGTATCTCAGGGGAGGATAACAACTCAAAATCAATGATGAGTGTGGAGTTTATATTGGAGTACTTACTGTTATGGTTTCTTCAAAGATTTAAAGAGAAGATAATTCTGAAGTGATTCAAGATTGAAGATAAGTATTTGAAAGAATCCACCCCATCCTCAACGTTGGAGTTTAATTCGAAAAACTTAATGATTTACACTAAAATCATAAGTTTAGGGGAGGATTGTTGGGAATTAAACCAACAGTTGGTACTGCTCATACATAAATTAGTACTGTTGAAGATCATTCAAGATTACACTACCAGTACTAAGTCAGTTAGTACTGCTGGTAGAAGAGTTAGTACTGTTTATTAGATAAAGACAGAATCGTGCATGGATAAATATAGAAAAGATATGATTTATATCTTATTTGTATAGATTGATACGTATAAAAGTTTACTTGTAAAGGACTCCTTGTCCTATAAAAGGAGATCCTAGGTTAAGTTTTACGTACATGCATTATTAGAGCTTCAATGTCTTATTGTAATTCTTGTGATATTTCAAGATCACTCATAATATATTGAAGCTAATCATTTGGTTAAACATTGTGTCATTATTTTACTGTTACATTCATATAAACACATACATCACCAAACACAAAATCTTCTAAGTACTTGGTAGTAAATTCCGCGTGCTACTAAGTATATACTCAAAGTATCTTCAACACAATCCGTGTGTTTAGATCCGGTCACTTATGCTTCTACACACCCAAAGAAAAACGAGGAAAACTATACCACCCACTATCTTGAATTAGGAGCAGTGGTCTTTGCTCTTAAGATTTGGAGACATTACTTATACGGTACTAAGTGTACGGTTTTCACCGATCACAAGAGTCTTTAGCACATTCTAGATCAAAAGGAGCTGAACATGAGACAGCGTCGATGGTTAGAACTACTCAATTATTATGATTGTGAAATTCGCTACCACCCCGGTAAAGCGAATGTTGTGGAAGATGCCCTGAGCAGAAAAGAGAGAATCAAACCTCTCAGAGTCCGATCTCTGGGAATGACCATACATTCACCCCTTCCATCACAAATTCTCTCAGCCCAATCAGGAGCTCTCAAAGAAGAAAACAGACCCCATGAGAAGATTTACGGTATGCCCGAGAATGAAAATGGTTTTGTAAAAAGATCAGACGGTATAATGTGCTTCAAAGAAAGATATTGGGTCCCACTCTACGGAGGTATTCGAGATCTCATCATGCATGAATCTCACAAATCCAAGTACTTTATACACCCAGGTTCCGATAAGATGTATCAGGATCTCAAAAAGATCTACTGGTGGCCCAACATGAAAGCCGACAACGCTGAGTATGTTGGGAAATGTTTGACTTGTTTAAGAGTCAAGGCGGAAAGTCAAAAGCCATCGGGATTACTTGTACAACCTGAACTACTAGTCTCGAAATGGGAAAGAATTACCATGGATTTCATCACGAAGCTACAAAAGATGTCAATTGGATTAGACACCATCTGGATCATCATTGATCGTCTTACCAAATCCGCACATTTCCTACCAATCAAGGAAACTAACGAGATGACCACTCTCGCTCAGTTATATCTCAAGGAAATAGTGACTCGACATGGAGTCCTAATCTCCATCATCTCGGATAGAGATAGCCGATTTACCTCAAGATTTTGGCAAACTCTATAAAAACCTCTTGGTACACGGCTAGATATGAGTACTGCTTATCACCCTCAGACTGATGGTCAAAGTGAAAGAACGATCCAAACCTTGGAAGACATGCTCCGAGCATGTGTTATAGACTTCAGAAAAGGTTGGGATAAACACTTGCCATTAGCTGAATTTTCTTACAACAACAGTTATCATGCCAGCATCAAGGCGGCACCATTTGAAGCACTTTATGGTAGAAAGTGCAGATCACCTGTTTGTTGGACAGAAGTTGGTGACATACAACTCACCGGACCAGAACTGATACACGACACGACAGAAAAGATTTTTAAGATCAGACAACGTCTGCATGCTGCTCGTGACAGACAAAAGAGTTATGCTGATGTAAGACGAAAACCTATGGAATTTCAAGTCGGTGACAGAGTCATGTTGAAAGTTTCCCCATGGAAGGGAATGATACGCTTCGGGAAGCATGGAAAGTTGAATCCCAGGTATATTGGACCATTCAAAATCCTCGAAAGGATTGGTCCAGTTGCTTACAAACTTGAACTCCCAGAAGAACTCAATAGAGTACACCCCACGTTTCATGTTTCACAACTAAAGAAATGTTTATCAGACGAAACTCTCGTCATTCCACTGAAAGAACTCAGACTTGACGAAAAACTCGTGTTCACGGAAGAACCAATAGAAATAATGGATAGGGAGGTAAAACAACTTAAGCAAAGCCGTATACACATGGGAACGTGAATATCAATTTCATGACAAATACCCCCATTTATTCCCGTAGACACCCCTCACACCCATTTTAGATTTAATTCCGGGATGGAATTCTGTTTGACGGGTAGGTACTGTAGCAACCTGTAAAATTCCCGAGTAATTTGTACATTGCTAATCAAGTATTAAATATTAATACAGTTCAGTTAACCATTTTTATGGTCTAAATTTAAACTTTTGTTAATATATTACAAACACATTGGAACGAGCTCACACACGGACCACAAATGATCAAACACACCCATTATATATCAAATGGATCACCAACACTATTTCTAGCCCAAGTCTTGGCCTGTTACTATTCATCAGGCCCAACCCAATATTTATAATTTTATTAAACTTCATATAGCACTCGAATGAACACCCATAGCTTTAGCCTGATTTCTCTCAAAATCGACACATATGTTATGCAACTCTTTGCACGTTTCAAACCTCTACACTCCAAAGAATGAGTGTGTCAAACCTCATTTCCCCATTTGAACGTTTGATGGCTTAACGAGAGCCAAAGCAAACACCCATCGAGACATGTACCAAGTCACACCCATTTTACCCATTTTTAACACAACTCGATTTAACTTGTTTTTCACCTATGCATTTGATTTCCTATAGTCAATTATGAGTTTATAACTCCCTTTCGCACCATCTTCTACCTTTGGTCACGTTGAAAACCATTTTGGACCCTTTAATATGTTGTACGCAACATATATATACATATACATTCATACTCGATAAATGGCTATGTTCAAACACCAAAACCCCCTCCTAAGTATTCAAGTACTCAAGTGATATTCCTTATCCCTGCTAATACATCAAATCAACAAGTTGCAAGAGTATTAAACATTAAATCGATCTATAAATACATGTATGTATACATGCATTAAACTCCGTTCACACCATAAGCTTCTATCTCATTTTTACTAAGTTCCTCCCTTTACCGAGAGTCCTCAAGCAGCAGAAGCAATATCCCTTTGTTCTAGCCAAGTTCAAGTCGTATAACTCTTTGTTCGAATGCTTTGGTGATAGTTTACACGAGCTACGATCACATTTCCTTGTTCTTGAATCATTTTGAACGTTAAACTCCACCATTAAGGTGTAGTAAGTCTTTCTAAACCCCTTGTGATTCATTCTATTCGATTATATCCATCTCATGCATCATTTGTCATTTATTTCGAACGTATACTTCATTTTATTTCATTTTACGCTTTCGTTATTTATTTTCTTTCGTATATAAGCAATGACCTCCTTATGGATGGCTAAGAACATGTGTATTATCTATACTCGACACTTACATATTCGTTCATTTACTTATCGCACTCATTTTTATTCGTGTCGAATCATATTTCATTTTTATATGTTATTTACATATTATGCAACCACGTTATATCAACAATAGAAATGGACTGATTAAAACGAATTCATATACACGACACACTAATTTTATTGTACAACTCGTTTCTTTACAAGCTCGTTTAATAAATTCATGTTTTGAGTTTTCCCTCATAAGCTCATATAAGCTCATTAAAAAGCTCAAACCTATTGCTACTAAAACCAGTCGCAACCCTTTTTATTTTTCCGATTAGGCTTAAAAGCCCAATAAGCAAATAATAAGCTATCTTGATAAGCTAATCATATAAGGACTTTTGTATGATTTTCTAGACCCTTTTTACAGGCCCAACATAAGCCCATTTTGTCCTACAAACCTACGGATCGAAAATCACTAATGGGCTTTGAATTTAATCGTTAAAAGCCCATTAGCTTAAAAATAAGCACTTTGCGAAATAAGCAGTTGGAATTCACTTTAATAAGCTTTAGTAAGTTGTATAAACTCTCAGAATTATTTTCCAACTCTTTTTGTAAAAATTGGACTAAGTTTGCAAAGGTTATTACTATTTGGGTCGAAAATGTAAACTTTACCAAACTATGTTCTAAAACTGTTAGAATAATAACTTGAGGATACATATGGATAAAACAGTAAACATGTTCTTTATTTTATCATTTTGGAAACAATGGGACTAAAAATGTAATATATACATAACCAAGGACTAACGGTGCAAAGTTAACACCGTTAGGGTGGAAAGTGTAAAATTGGTAAAAGTACAAGGACCAAAATGTAAATTTATCCCATATTTATTTCTATTGCATATTTTACATTTTCCCACTCATTCACATGCATTTTTACGTTTTGTTCAGTATTAAATTCCATTTACGTTTATATTTATATATAACGAATTTTAACGATTAACTTAACGATATGTTCAAACACCTTTCGAGGGAACGATATTTATGGAATCAATGACATAAAAACATGATAATATTATGTGTAATATTATTTTTGATCTTTAAGCATTTTAAGCATATCACACCCATATCATACACCAAATCGTTATCCGTTACTCGTTTTCACACTCAGTGATCATATTAAGCCACAAATACCAAATTCTCAAACTTAACTATTATCCAGGTCCTGTGTTGGAGCCATTTCCGTAATTTCACATGATTTCACATTTCCACCTTGCCAGTTACACACAAGGTGAGTCATAGCCCCACTTTTACTTATTTATCAAAGTTTACTCTTTATGGGGGAGATACATGCTACAAACTAAACACACAAGTATTTTTCAAGTATTTTTGTATGCTTCACCAGATTTATATTGCCTAAGTTATGCCAAAATCCCCTCACATCATGAACCATTAATCACTTGCGAGTGAACGCGAATATAGTGAATAGATCTATTGGAGGTTGACTGCCTATTCCATTAATGGCAGATTGATAGTCTTAGTTACTAGCCGGATTAGTCGCAATGCACTATATTTGAAAGAAATAGAAAAATGGCAAAATCACCTATTACTCGAGGGCCCCACACCGGTTACTACACTGTTAACGTTTGCGTGTCATGAGACTTAGGGCAATATGTACAAATGCAATATCACCATTTTAAACATGATTGTAATTCACATGCAGTTACTACTTGTGTACTCTCAAACTTATTATTATTAAAAACTCTATGATTTCATTCAACAATTTTGTTGACTTTTAGCATGTTTATCTCAGGTAATTAGCAGAGCAAACAAGGCACAGAGCGGGCAATAAACTATAGGTGATGTAAACATAAATTAACAATTAATATTATAAACGCAGCGGAAAAACAACACCATACAAGGATCCATATAGCCATATGATCAATCTAAATGAAAACAAATTAAACAAATATGTTTTATACCTTTGTAGTGTGATCCGGGTAACTCCACCAACAACACCACACGAATGGAATGAGAAACCCAAGTGATCAATGGAGATCACCTCTATGTGTATCCACACTACACGTCACCGAATACCAATTGATGCTAGTCTTTCAACCCGTAACCAATCAAACACCCTTGAATAAACAAGATACAAGAGTAATTGATAAAAAAACAAAACCCTAGTTTGGTTTGTTGTTTTTGCCGTACCATATGAGGGGAGGGAGAGAGAAGATTATTTTGGTTAGTTATCTAATTAATAGGAGATCAATTAGCATTAAAACTCTTGACCAAAAAAATCAAAAACTAATCCTTACTTTAAGCCTCCATATGGCCGGCCTTCTAATGGGCTAAATGGGCTTCCCATTTGTTTTTCTAGTCCAATGCAATAAGTCCATTACTTATTCATTAGAAGCCCAATAGCGGTTCCTGGTTACTTACGGTTATTTATATATCGTAAATACAATAAACACGACATATAAAGTGGTACCTCAGTGTATATGTGTGTGACCCCATAGGCTCACATATGTCTAGCCATATAATTAGTAATTATGACACGAGCATACTCCAACAGCTCCCACTTGCGACGTCATAATAATCAAGTAATTATACAAGCAATGGTTAGCGTCTAGCAGCACGCCAATGCCCCTAGAAATATGTGAGGTTAGTTTCTTAAACGTCTCATTTCAGATGGTTTATATGTCATCTATCCTTTTGTTACAGATACCGTGTTGAACATTAGACATGGATCAAATGTCATTCTAATAGTTCAACTATTATGTTTCTCGATATAGATATTGAACAAGATTACCAAGTGAGTTAAGATTCATCTTAATCTCATTTGGGTACGGCCATACAAACATCTGTTCAATTCATCGAGGGGCCCAATAGTATCTGACTTCATAACATGTGGAGGAACAAATCCTGTTTTGACTACAAGTGTCATTCACATGCTTCATATCACTCCTGATAATGGCCTTTATAACTACCTTATTCAGGACAGCGTTTAACCATATCAAGGAATGAAATTCCACACATGCAAGACCTGCTTGCATCTCAAGTCTAAGGATAAGAGACATAACCTCTTGCGAGATTCACTATTGACGATGATCCATGTAGTGAATTCTCGTAGGTTGGGTCAATCCAATGTTCATCACAATGAACAACATGTGAGTGTGGCAAATAAATCACCAACACGCTCACATTTGTCTTAATTTGATGATACTCCCGTATCGTCAACCGACAATGGATAATTTTAGAATAAATAAATTATTCATGGATTAAACATGCAAATATAGAACACAGTAGTATAAATGAAGACGATCATACCAGGTATAGCAATTCATTGTATAATACGACTGCTTACAGTTCCATTATCCAGATACTAAAACAGATATGCATAAGACTACTCATAGGTCGGAATCTGATGTTCCCACCATGATCGAATCATGTTGTACAAGACAACAAGTAGTCATCTGAGTAAACTTTGAGAATACCTATTTCAAATCTCATGAAAGGTATGAATGATGATTGTCCTTTGTATGCATGCATTCAAGTACAAGACGAGTGTTGCAACAATACATTCCATAGGGTGTTTGAAGCCAGCAAAACACCTATATTAGACAGTCATCTGTACAGTTTCTCAAACTATAAAGTATTCTTATTCTTTTAATGTATAATGCACTAGTGCTCTCAGTCGAGCAAATCTAGTCAGCAATGTCATCATTCATGATGGCATCCTACCATGACTAGGGTTGAGTATCATCTCAGTTAAATAAGCATCAGCGTATGCAAATAAAACAGAGTTCCTCATATATCCGTAAACTTTTGAACTTATCTTTTGGTCCTTTATAGGTCCCTTATAATGTTCGTTTAACAATTATCTAATGACTATCACTTAGATACTTATTGTTATCAACTCATCTTGCATTCATGCAAATGATATATATATAGTCCAATGAGTAATATGACTTACATGATGAATCCTTTAGTCGAACTTAAGATTTCCACTCATGTGTTCAATCTCATCAAGTGAGACTGATCATTGAGACTCTCCTCAATAATGTGTCATATTATGTTTAGACTTAATAACCGCTTATGTTTATTCTAATAAACATATACATAACAAGGTTGTATGTCTTATTTTATAAATCCCTCAAGAGAAACTTCATTCCAAGCTAAGGATTAAAATCTAGCTTAGATAGAATATTGTTTTTAATATGTTAATGACATATGAGATTTAAGAAAATAAATACAGTGCTCCAACTTTCTCTTAGTGTACTTAGGAGTAATCTTATTAATCAAAATCAGATTAATGATTTTATAATTAATTCAAGATCTTTGCTCCTAGATGCATGATCTAATCCACACATGGATTATTTTATCTTGTATACATAATAAAGATTATATGGATTCATAAACCCTTTTGATTACTCATCGTCCTCGCAAAGGTAATCAACAAGAAAAGTGTTTTGATATCCTATTGTCATATTTCATATACATGAAATCAGGTATGACAATTAATCGTCTTTATACATTTAATGTTTGTAGCTAGGAAGATTTAATCATAGTCAATTTATTGAGTACGAGTAAACTCCATTTACTACACGTGCATTAAATGTGTGTACAAGTTTGTCCTTTTGAGTCTTCTCATCAAGAAACTCATTCTTAACCTCACAGTCTAACTGATTAGTAAGAGATCAATCAAACTCCACGAGTGATTGTCTTTCAAGGACTGCATCTTAACATTCATAGTTTTGAGCTACTCATCAGATACAATATCTGATAATGCATCTCAGCAGTTAGCAGGTTCACCATGATCCTCTAACTTATGTCCCTCAGCATTGATATAAAAACTATATCATTCAGGTGCAAGAGATATCCTTGCGGATTTATGAATGAGAGATATCAATCTATAGTTTAACATATGCATGTTCAACTATAGTATGACATTTGCAAGTGTACTTAGAAGGTTGTGTATTTAGTTCTTGAATAACTTCAAGGTCTAAAGGTACTCCCACTTGCTTTTGTATGTAGAGACTAATCTCTAGATACTCAGCATCTTGGGTAACAATAAATTGTTTTCAAGTGGGACATCCAAAATACGTCGTCAGTTCTTGACTCTAGTTTGTTAATTACTTACTCTTAGGTAGTTAACAAATTCAGAACTTTAATCAAGACATAATGAGATTCATCTCATGCCATACTACAATGGTGTCTTAAATTCCTTCTAGGTTGGAACCATATTGAGTGTACACATGGCACATCCAATTTCTACCCTTGATAGCTTTGGAGGTAAAACAGTTTAAGTCATCAAAGATCAAACAATATCAATAGTGTTTGGTTTTCCATGATGGACATACCATAAAGTTGTGGTATTCCATGAGGACTGATGTTGTGAGACTATCACACAACTCATTAAATGAACTTATACTTTTGGCTTACATATCTGCCAACCAAGTCAAACCAGATGGCATCAATAGTAATTTTAGCCTATTGCATACTTTACTTCATGTGTATGTTTTGACTAGAAAACATAAACATTTAATATTATACGTCGTAAGTGTACATGTCTTAACAAGAAGACATAACAAATCAACGTCTTACTTTACGTTATAAGTCTTTCAACAATTAACGGAAATTATGTTTGTGTCTTTACAAGAGACCAAAACATATTCAACTAAAGTAATTACGAGCGCCGACACTAGGCCTCAATAGTAATTTCAAATTAATTTCATACTTCATGATTATGATTTTACAAGAAAACATAATCATATTTACTAAACAATTCAGTGAATATGTTGAAGTAGCTTTTCATGTTATCTTGATATTTGTTCTAATTAGGGCAACATACATTTTATGTGTAGAAGTCCTAGTAGAAT
This sequence comes from Artemisia tridentata subsp. tridentata, assembly GCA_021014915.2. Classification (NCBI taxonomy): domain Eukaryota; kingdom Viridiplantae; phylum Streptophyta; class Magnoliopsida; order Asterales; family Asteraceae; genus Artemisia; species Artemisia tridentata. The sequence continues at coordinate 243,178,592 of CP139505.1, forward strand.
CTTAGGTTCTTACTATTAGTCATATTGTTATATGTTGTACCTTGCACACAATTAAGATTTCTCCCACTTGTGCATGGCACAACATCATGAGAGTATATAAACAACACGACACTCGTTTGTTTGTATGAGCAATATGACAATGTGTAAGATAACATATGATTTTAAGTTAAAATCAAAATATAAATATGTAGAACTTTATCGTTTTAATAATGAATCATGCATAACGATTTTATAGATAACATTTCAGGAAGCAACATCAGAAACGCGACAAGTTATCTTATAAAATTTATGCAATGGTTCTTATATAAACTATGACTCTTAACATGTGGAAAGTAATGTATTATTTCAAGACAATCTGGAAATAAGATGGGCAACTTGTAAGGTAATAGAGCTTACAACTCCCACTGGATTAGACAACATTACATGTGTTTCGTCACCAGTAATATAATCATTAGCTCCCACTGGATTAGACAACATTTAAAAGTGTTACGTCACCAGTGGAGGGTGAGTGGCGATTGAATACTTTCCTTCTTTCTTTGAATATCTACACATTATTGCTAATGTGAGTCACTTTGACTAGTAAACATGTACTTAGGTATTCAAGAAAGTGCATCAAGTTCTAACATATAGATGATGGGCTAGCCATCATTGCTATTTTAACTTGAAAATGGGCATGCATTTCCTCCATAATTGGTCTACTTCACCACAAGGATGTGTAGTTATTGGGTTATGACAAACTGCTAGGTAATCATGCTAGTAATTGCCTTTACCACTTTACGGTTTATTGATATTTCCGTCTTCTAATTATTTGAACTCATTTTAGTATGGAAGCTAGTACGAAATAAGTCGACCAAACAAGAACATGCAAATATCGTCAAAGGTCTGACCAATGAGCAAAATTCGCCATGGGTTGAAATGGCCTTAAGGTCTGACCAAAGAGGTCAAGTCAAATACACGTGTTCTTTAGTTATCCAAATGTCTTATATTTCTTAAAGGTTTCAAAACCGAAACTAGGGTTATGAAACAATCTTGAAAGAATAAGATGTTTAACCATACTTAACCATTTTGACTTTTACAAGACATCACGATTTCTAGAGTAGGTGTTCATTGAGTTTTATTAGAATTAGGGAAATTCAAATATTCCTATTATGGCTTTTCCTCTTAAAGAAAAATGATAGGAACAAGTCTCTTTCTTACAAGGAAAGAACGACTTAGTTCGTCCTTTTAACAAGAAAAGAACAAACTCTTGTTTACAGTTTGCGTTGCATTAATTCATTAATTGAATTTACAAAGTTCATATCTAGTATTTTCGATAATTATCCTTTTGTAATTTAACTGCCCCATGTTTACAATTTAAAACAATTAATTTACGAAAAGGCTAAGATCCTCATTGAGGTTCGACCATTAATGCAGTTGATCTACTAGAAATGGTGGATTCAATAGGTAGGTAACGTCGACCAATTGCATTACATGTGCAACTCTTAGATCTTTATGGGACTCATGGCATCTAGTGTCAAACAACTAGTGTCATGTAGGCATGTTTAGTCCCATCTTTGCCTCGGGCAAGGGTCTGACCACAGTACTCGATTAAGTCATCCAATTTGAAAACGTGTGAAAATAATCCTAGGTCTGACACATGGAGAATGGTCACCTTGGGTTACAATTTGACCTAGGTCTGACCATAGCCAAAAAGTAATTGCAAGTGTTCTCATAATTGGACGGCAATGACTTAAATTTTGACGGGTAAAGAGTTTTGATGTGGATCAAAAACGTGTACGAAGAAGCATGCATTCATTCTTCGTAGCACAAGTTAAAAACCTTTCTTAACTTAAGTCTAATCATTGTTTTAATTTATGTGTGTCAAGTTGTCCATTTTCAAGACTAATATAAATCCTAAGTGGATTATAATTAAGTTTGGACAATACAATAAATAAATAAATAAACAACCTTAACTAGTTTAAGTGTTATTTAGAAAACAATGATTTTTAAGTTTTAAATCATATTTAAACTTAGTTAAACTAAATCATAAGACTTAGTTCAAAATGGTTTATGTTTTGTTTCAAGTTTTAAGAAAACAATTTTCGTTTTACATGTAGTCACAACATACATAAAACAACCAAACAAACATACAACCACAATATGCAAAGCCTCAACCGATGAAAATCCTATGCTTGGTATTGTGAGCCATCACAAGAACCAAGAGTCAACTAGGGACATATAACACAACCACATGGAGGGCTCCCACTTGCCCCAAGACAATCATGGGCAAGTAAAAGGCCCATAATGCAATGAACTCTAGATTCTGTCAGCCCAGTTTTCTGTTTTGCAAGGCCCAAAACTCCTAGAAGACGACCTCCTCATGGTTCGGCCCAGTTGAAAAAGTTGTAGCCCTATGTCTTGTAGACCTGCAAAACAAAATATAGCCAAAAATACCTTACCAATCAATGGGAAATCACGTTTTCCCAACAGGTGTCCAGCAGGTCAAGCTACTTTCGGACTACAACTCTTCATTCTTTCGCCATTTGCTTCCAAGCTTTTGTTTACAATATATATAAAGTAAAATACATCTAATCTACTTTCTATATACTGTAAAAATGCCCAAACAATGGCAAAACCAAAATGAAATACATTACAAAAGTGCCGAAACAATGGCAAACCCCAAAACAAGAAAAACAACCAACAATCTCAACATCACAATGCACAAGTGGTCTAGGTTTTCATCGGCTTTGCATATACACATAATAATACAATAAAATTATGATCATTACAAGGTGTTGGCTAACTCCATGGACAAACATGCGTGTATTTGCCATGGGTAACAAAATAAATAACAAGAATTAAATTGTTAGCCAACGAATCGAAGAAATAATTAACAAGAATTAAAACCCCGAATGGTACGCGTGACAAATGGCCATAGACTCATAACCCACTGATATTAGGACCTTCTTAACACCATTTTACCACAGAACAATAAGCCTCATGGGCTGATTTGAAATCGGGTTAAAAATCTCTTAAAAAACACGTTTTTAGGCCATTTTACGGGTACCGATCAAGTAAACAATTAAAGTATGCATAACAAATGGCCATAGGATCAAAAAGTGCAGATCTTAAGACCTCATTAAGGTCAACATATTCAGAATATATAAGCCCAAGGGGCTGTTTTAAGATTATACTTTTAAATCCATTAAAAAACACGTTTTTAGCCATTTTTACGCATACAAGATGATCATATGACAACATATGATGGCTCGTGATACCACTATAGGTGATGTAAACATAAATTAACAATTAATATTATAAACGCAGCGGAAAAACATCACCATACAAGGATCCATATAGCCATATGATCAATCTAAATGAAAACAAATTAAACAAATATGTTTTATACCTTTGTAGCGTGATCCGGGTAACTCCACCAACAACACCACACGAATGGAATGAGAAACCCAAGTGATCAATGGAGATCACCTCTATTTGTATCCACACTACACGTCATCGAATACCAATTGATGCTAGTCTTTCAACCCGTAACCAATCAAACACCCTTGAATGAACAAGATACAAGAGTAATTGATAAAAAAATGAAACCCTAGTTTGGTTTGTTGTTTTTGCCATACCATATGAGGGGAGGGAGAGAGAAGATTATTTTGGTTAGTTATCTAATTAATAGGAGATCAATTAGAATTAAAACTCTTGACCAAAAAGATCAAAACTAATCCTTACTTTAAGCCTCCATATGGCCGGCCTTCTAATGGGCTAAATGGGCTTCCCATTTGTTTTTCTAGTCCAATGCAATGAGTCCATTACTTATTCATTAGAAGCCCAATAGCGGTTCCCGGTTACTTACGGTTATTTATATATCGTAAATACAATAAACACGACATATAAAGTGGTACCTCAGTGTATATGTGTGTGACCCCATAGGCTCACATATGTCTAGCCATATAATTAGTAATTATGACACGAGCATACTCCAACATAAACCAAGGGTTTTAATGTGGTGTAAAACAAAATAAAGTCATGTCATTCACTTTTAAACTACTACACCCTTTCATGGGAAGTTTACAACTCTGATATTTTCACATTTGTACTTCAACTTTGATTTGAATAACAAGTACTTTCAAAACGCCTCTTTTGAGCCGTTTTCTATTATTATGCAAAGATCCTCCCCGTAATAACCTGATTAGTCTTTAGCTATTATATTATAAATTAGGGGGTGTTACAAGGTGACGGGTCATCGTTTAACATTTCCTCAAGTAAAAGAATATCTCCCTCCGGATCAATTTCCGGTGAAATTGAATCATTCTTAAGACAATCTTCGATCTCTTCCAAAATGACGTCACTTCCCTCAAACGGAGGGGAAGAAGTGGAAGAGTCGGCAATGATAGGTTCGAAAAACGGAGTGGTACTGCCACTCGAAGAATTATCCAAAAATCCAAGAACTTTTTGAGCATACTCCTCAATATCTATGACATCGGTCCGGTTAACCGATATAGCATTGTCATTAGAGGAGTATCCCAAAGTTCGATCGAGATTAAAAGTAGTTCGATCGAGATTAAAAGTTACGGCTTCATCAATAACACGAAGGGTTAATTCCTTACCATAAACATCAATTAAAGCACATCCCATCCTCAAGAAGGACCTTCCTAGAATGAGGGGAACCCGAGGATTGGCATCAAAATCAACGACTACAAAGTCGACCGAAAAATGGAACTTTCCTACTTTTACGAAGACATCTTCGGCAACACCGATAGGATGAGTAATTGATTGGTCCGCAAGCTCGAGGGTCATACGAGTAGGAGTAAGTTCGGAAAGGGAAAGCTTTTTCCATACGGAAAGTGGCATAAGATTGATGCTTGCGCCAAGATTGGTCAAGGCTATGCATTCAACTATTCCCGAAAAATAGCACGGAATGAGAAACTTGCCTGGGTCTCCAAGTTTTTCGGGTAACTTTTTGAGGAAAACCGCCGAACAATGCTCATTTAACGGGGTTTTGGCCTTTTCAAATAATTTTTCCTTATTACTCAGCATATTCTTCAGTGTCGAAGCAAATTTAAGAAGAGCATCCGCGAAGCTAATATCGAAGTGCAAATCTTGAAATATTTGGAAGAACTTCTCCATTTGATTGTTAGCTTTTTCACGGAGCTTTTGATCATTAAGTCTTGATGGGTAAGGTATAGAAGGCTTAGGATTGGTCTTCGGAACATTGGGTTTTGGAATTGAAGTTTGGACGACCGGAGGTTGGACGGGTGTGGTACTTTGTGGGCTTGAAGAATGCACTTTGTCCTTTGTCACCTTGGTTTCTCGATCCACTTCCCTCACCGAGAGGGAGTAAGAATCGAGGGTCCATCATAAGCAACACCACTTCGGGTGGTAATAGCATTCAAATAACCTCTTGGGTTAGCAACGGTATTGCTTGGAAGAGATCCCGAACTTAAAGCTTAATGGATTTGATTCATGAGACTATCAAACATGTTCTCAATTTTGTTTTGAGATTGATCAATTTTGTTATTTGTGGTCCTAAGTTCATTCTTAAGCTCATTACCCTGTTTAGACATTGAAGTTTGGAAATCATTTTTCAAAGTTGTTATTTGATTTTGCATTGCCCTCATGTTAGCCTCATTTGACTTAATGTAATTAGTAAGTTCATTGGAGGGAACAATAAGGGCTTGGTAATTAGGAGCTTGATACCCTTGATTGAAATTAACCCCTTGGGTCGGGTATTGATTGATTGGGGCTTGAAATTGGTTTTGCCCATTTTGCCCTCTTCCTTGATTTTGATTGAACCTATTTTGGTTGTTAGGTTGAGAAAATCCGGGTGGTCCCATTTGATTGCTAGCACGATAGTTTAGGTCAACTTGAGGACGGTATTGGTTACCTCCTTGGTTGTAAGCCCCGTCTACGGCATTTACTTCAAAAGGACGGCCATCAGTGGCAGTACAATTGCAGTATGCATGAGGACCACCACAAGTGACACAAGTTTCTTCCATCGCTTTAACTTGAGTGGGTGGAGGAGTTTGTGGGGTAGAAAGTTTCTTTTGCTTAGAGAGAACCAAAGCTTGGATAGCATTCGTGAGTTTGTCGATCTTAGCATCCGTGCTAGAAGTATTGGCACTCACTTTGGAAACAACCGGTTTGTTTCGTGAAGTGGGAACTTTCGATTTGTTCTCGATGATAGTCAAAATATCTCTCGGAGTTCGATTCAAGATATTGCCACTGGCGGCTGCATTAAGCGAATCTTGATCGGTTTGAGTCATAGCATTATAGAACGTATCCATTTGGTACAATTCCAAAAAACCATGATGTAGGCATTTACGAAGGAGATCCTTGAAACGTTCCCATGCCTCACCAAAATTTTCATCAAAATGTTGTTGAAAATTTGTGATATCATTCTTGAGATTCATCTTCTTAGAAGGAGGAAAGAAATGATTCACGAATTTAGAGACTAAATCTTCCCAAGTAGTAATCGAATGAGGGGGTTCTTTTTTGAGCCAAATTCGGGCTGCCCCCTCGAGAGAAAATGGGAATAACATCAACTTAATCGCGCAATGAGGAACATCCCGATATTTCATAGTCGAAGTTAACTTATTAAACCATCGGATGTGAGCGTGAGGATCGTCCCTCTCGAAATCATGAAATTGGTTTGACGTTATAAGTTGAATTAAACCGGTTTTTAACTCAAAATTCTTGGAAAGAATCGGTGGTGAAACAATAGCATGTCCGTAACCCTCGGTGGGTGCTTGGAGCAACTCAGACATAGTACGTGTATCTGCCATTTCGGTAATGGGAGCTTCAACAAGAGTACGTATCTCCGTAACCCTCGGTTGGGCTGGTTTGGTATAAAATGGATTTAACAAAAGTTAGTTTAGGGACTAACTTTGCAAATATTAAGGACTAATGGTGAAAATGTTTTAGGGACTTATGGTGAAAGGGTTTTAACATTAGGGTTAGGTTTGGTATTTTTGGTTAAGGCTTGATCCAAAATGTAGAATCACATCCCCGGCCTCAGCTTTTCACTCTCTTTCCAATCTCGTGCTCGTTTTTTTTTCGTTTTGTCTTTCTTTTTGTCCTTTTCTGATATCCGTTACATGCACATACACAAACACAAAAACAAGCATATATTTGATATTTATGGTCATTTTTTGGTCTTTTGAGTCCGTATTTGATAAAGAAAAGGTATGTGAATACACACATACCAATAGCCCTCTCTCATATCGACAGACACAATAGGGCCCTAGGATATATTTGACCTTAGCCAGGCAACACGTTATAGCAAATGGTATCCGGGTTATTTGCTACCCTGGTCTAAGACAAATATATGTTGCATGTATCTAACCTTAGCCAGTCAACACGTTATAGCAAATCATAAAACAGTAGTTAGGTCCATTCAAAACAGTTTTGCATGTTTTCTCGACCCCAATGTTTCAATAAACAGTTCACGTGTAAAAGTGGGACTATGAAACTCACATACATATCAAATAATCTCATCACGCCTTCAAATAATTAAATCAAATATTTCAGCCAAACGGTCAAATCTTAAGTAAACAGTTCGCGTATCCAAATAAACAGTCATTGAGTTTAGTTAAAAACAAGCATGTATTCTCCCCCAAAACAGTTATAAAACAGGTAAAAGTAGGGGCCATGAACTCACCTCAGTCTAGCAATGAAATATCACAACAATATCAGTAGGTAGAACACCACAATAAATCAAACAGTAGCCTAGCACAACAGCTCAAGGGTAGTGTATCACAACGGAAACTATGACAACACGGCACAACGGACTCGGCACAACCTAATAATATAAAACTTGTCTTAACGTATATCCCAAAAAGCATAAAAGTTTCCAAGAGTTAACTATTCCCATTCCCAAAATAATCCAATTCCGTTTCCAAAATAATCTTGTTTAATCCCTTTCATAAGTGTTTGGTATCATCGTTCGTGTAGTGGTGAAAAGACGCTGACTCAAGTGTACACACGCCAAAACAAGTGACAACAACAAGATCGTCGTGAAAAGCATGACAAGAATCAGGGAGTGACGATGGAAATGACTCACAAGTATCACATATAACAAACACGCCAAATAGTTGAAAAGATTGGTAGTCGCCGGTTATAATCCCATTAAGTTATATAAAACTTACATGTTTTATATATTTAAGCAAAAATTCGTCGTGACTTATTCGTTAGTAAAACGCTCCAAGTCGAGTGACTTTATTAGTTTCCAAATACGTTTAGTAAATACGGAATTATAAATATTATTGTTCGTTAGACATCATTTCCATATTGTTCATCCGTTACGGCTCAAATACATTAAATTCATTTCGAGTCTAATGTACTGTAGTCGTTTCATGTCCCAATAGTCTAATAATTTCCAAAGTCCGATAATATTCCAAATCCAACAGTAGTCCAAGTTTCAATATATATATATTTGAAGTCCCGGTGTTGCAAAAATTCCAATGTATACCGACTACCAATCAATAATCAAACAAATAAATAAACCTAACAAATAATTCCCATAACAACAATAATAACGTACTACGATAAATGTACCTCGAAACGTTCCGTAACCTCGTGTTTTTCTGTTATCTCCCAAATTAAATATTCAATACTTTGTATTCCCTTTTTGTTTATATATATTAAATAACAAAATTAATTTTCATTTATTTACTCCTTTTTATCCATTCTTTTTATTTTTGTTTTATAACACGTCACGAGAGTTAGTAACGTATCGAGCCACATTTCCAATCAATCTCGTGGCTATAAACTGGGTCAAATAGTCAAAAATCCCAAATATCAACAAAGTTCAATAATAGCCAATTTTGGGCACGTCGAAGTCACACCGAGATCACAGGGTCTCACCTAACACTCATTAGCTATAACATCATGTTTTCCATCCAAGTCTAATATCCGCAAAGAACCAATTCATCACAATCCAACTCTCAGCCAAATCTAAACCTACGGCTCGAGTAGCAAGATCTCATTCACCTAAAATATTCGCAACAATACCATAACCATTCGGACCAATATAATAACCTCACCGAGACCTCTTGGTATCGGTTATGCATCCAAGTTATGAGTAACAAACCAAACGGACTAAAACCTTACCTCGCTGAGACCATAAGGTATCGGCTGTGATTACACGCTGCAAACAAGACCACAACGAAATCCAAATAGCCAAAACAACTATCACCGAGACCTTATGGTCTCGGCTAGGACTCTCGCAACCAACATAACCATATGGACCTCGGTCTGGTGCCAACAATCAACCAAACAGATCCAAACTAAGTAACTAACTAAATAACTAAACTCAACCAACCACATAGCTCAATAAGCTCAGAATAAGCTCATCGAGAGCTTATTTCTTTTCGTATACGAAACAAACAAAACCAAACACAATTTCTGTGACCACGTGAAGATACAAAACATGTTTATTATTAGTTTTTAGTTATTAACAACGGTTATCCCATTTGTTTTACACCCAAACCTGATAGAAAAACAAGGAAACAACTCGTTTGACACGAGTTCGACTCACACCGAGTCACACACAAGTGTGAAACGGTGTGTCTCACCTTTAAAGCTCCGGATCTACACGTGACAAGCAAAAACAACTTGAATGGTGGCGGCGCATGAGTGTCGGGGTGGGTTTCGAAGCGCGTGCACCACAGAATAGTGGTGTACGTAATGTGGTGATGACGGTGGTGTAGCTATTTGGTGGTGGTGGAGGGCGGTGAATGGTGGTGGTGAAGTTTTGTGGACGGCGGCTGCAACTCAAAGAGAGAGAGAGAGAGAGAGAGAGAGAGAGAGAGAGAGAGAGAGAAATTTAGTGTTTAGGGTTTTGGTGAGAGTGAAAGTGAGGGAGAGCAAGGTTTTTTATTAACCTGACGAACCAATTTTTCCAAACGCAAACTAGGATGGGGGCGGTTAAATATTAGTCCAAAGGTGAATATTGCAGTTTTCGTTATCTTTTACAAGCACGACTCTCGGGGCACGTTTAATGTAGCAAAAATGCTCGTGTGACGTTCCAAGTTGCGCCATTGTTTTTAAATTTATTTCTTCGTAAAAAATGACTATAAATACGTCTATATTCATTTAACGCGTCAAAAATCAATACTTCTCGTATTATTAGGCTAGACCGTGCCGACTCACGTTATGCTCAAACTCAAGTTCTACAGGGCAAGTTCACATATCACATAAAATATTCCAAGATCAAATCTCGCAAAAATCTAAACTGGTCCTAGGTTCTTGTTATCATGTTTTAACCGAAATTGTAGTGTTCAATTAGGTCTTAAATTATTGGGTTGTCACAGTATCCAGGTCTATTTAGGTTAGATAATGTTGTAAGGGGTGTTTGGGAGAAGTTGTTAGTATAGAACAATATGAAAGTGTCTAAGGTATGGGAAATTCAATGGCAAATGAAGTGTTAGTCATGAAGGGGTATGTTTGGTGTTTTTTGTAATTGGTTTAGAACATATGCTATAATTTACTTGTACATATTTGTTGACTTATAAAAGTCAAATAGGGTAAGATTTGGATTCTTACAAGTGTGTACATCAGACCTATATGAAGTGGAAAGGCATTGAACATCAGACTTCATGTCCTGTTAGACTTCATGTGCTGATATGCATTAAACATCAGACCCATATCAAGTGTTACTTGAAAAGAAGCCTTATTAACCTTTTTAGGGTGTTTGGATGCTTTGCAGTGGTTATTTGGTCAATACAAGTGTATACATACCAAAAACTATGTTTGAATTTTAAAAGTCAAACATGAGTCCAAATGCAAACCAAAACCTCAAATGCATACTAGAAGCACAAAGGGCAAGCATCTACCAAAATAAGAATAAGACAATATTTTAAACAAAAACAAATATAGGCATCAAATGCAAGCAAATATCAGACATTATTTAGATTTCTACATCCATGAAGCCTGTACTTCAAATTACATAGTCATTGTTTTGAATTGCTACACATCATCCCAAAATATTGTACTTCAAATTACATTTTAAACATCCTACTGATGAACAACTATTTGATGAACCAAGGACTCCAAAAGCTGGATGAACCAAAAACTCCACAACCTACTAGACCTAAAAATCATAATCAAAAGTTATCAGGTTCACAAATACGTATAAACAAGCCAATGTGTGATCAGCTTCATGCACACATAATTAAAGACTCGGCAAAGTTATCAGGTTCACAAGCACACAAAAATGATATGCAAATCAGTAACAAAATGTGAAAGTAATGAATATGTTAGTGCAAATATTATGATATTTAATTTATACATTCTCGTTTGTATTGATTGATGACAAACCATGTAACTTGTAATACATAACGTAAAATGTACAAGTTACTCGTAATCATATATTGTCTCAACATACATTCAACATCTCTCGACGCCTCAAATCCTTGTATGCTACAACACAGGTTCGTACATGTTTGTTATGTTGCGTTATGATCAAAACCCAAATTAATCATCAAACATGTTTAGTTAAATAGTCTACATAAAAGAAAGACCATTTTTATGAAACACTTATAAGTAATTTTATTACTTACATTTTCATAAAATACATTCTTTAGAAACCAACTAGTTAAAAGAAATATACTAGTTAATAAGAGTTGGACTATCCAAACCCAAAACTCATGTCCAAGACCCATGACACATGGAGCATAACCCATAACCCATAAACCATGTGCTTGACATCATGCATGACATCACATATGGGTAATATCCATGACCCATGACCCAAAGTCCATGACCCATGATCCAAAGTCCATAACCCATGACCCAAGATGTCTTTGACATCATGCATGACATCACTTGACCCATGAACCATATCCCATAACCCAAGACCCATGATCCATTACCGATAACCCAAATAAAGAGGAGCGTTGCCGAATCCCGGCGGATCCCTTTGGTTTAGGCAGCCGGATCCCTTTCAGAAGGGATCCGGGTGAATAGTAAACAACTTCCTCTTTTGTCTATAAATAGCAAACCATTTCTCACCATTTAACACACCTTTCACATACTTTCTCTCCACCATTTCTAACACATTTAGTTCAGTAGGAAAACATGTAGAACACCTTCTTCTCATATGAACATATTGCATCTAACTTTCATTATTGTTGGAAGCATACTCTCGAAGTGATCCTCCAAAGCAAGGTTGAAGATCTTGCATCCTTATCTACTGAAGTGATCCTCATATACCACCATCATACATACATGAAGATCTGTCACAACAAGCTTAGGGAACTTGTGATCTTCATTGAATACTTTCTACTAATGGAAGTTTATTTAGATTAGGCATTCATATCCATTAGACACATTGTCTTGGATCTTCTCTTGTATCATCTTCTTGTATCTCCAACTAGATTAGTTGGTTTATGTGTTTGTACCATAAAACACAAGGTTTGTTTTGTTGGGCCACAAAACATAACGGGTGTCATAGATGTGTTGTGTAGATTGGTGTAGTAGGGTGTTGGACTCTCATGATGTGTTATGTTGATTGGGTAGTGGTTCCTCCTTTGTAATGGAACCCGGTATCTAGCCTTGTATCGGATAAAGTGTAGGTGATGTTGTGTTGGTTTGGTCCGCCATGCAAAGGACTCGGTATCTAGCCTTGTACCGGATAAAGTGTAGGCGACTTTGTTTTGGTTTGGTCCGCCGTGTTAAGGACCCGGTATCTAGCTTTGTACCGAATAAAGTGTAAGCTACGTTGTGTAAGGTTTCTCCATCGAGAATGGAGTTTGTTAATCTAGTGAAGTAACTCTCGAGTTGAGTACTCAGGGAGTGGAGTAGGGCAAGGAAGGTGACCTTGTGACCGAACCACTATAAATCCTCGTGTCGGTTTGCGTATCCTTTTTACTTATCGCTTTACTTCTATTCTTGCTTTATATTGTTGATTGTCTTTGTGTTGACCCTTTACATATTACGTCAAACTTGATCGGCAATTTGTCATAAAGATGTTTTTAGAAAGGAAATATAAACCGGATTAATAATGGCAAAACTTGGTGTTAGGATTTATTTTAAAGTGATGGTCATTTGTCATTGTAATAGTTTAATTAAGTGTGTCGTTGTTTGAGTTAGTTAGTTTAATCAACGGGCTTGGGCTTAAGCTTGTTAGTTAAATGTTATGATCATGTAATCCTTGTATAAGCCCATCTCAAGCCCAAGCCCACCCAAGTCTAGATAACTATAAATACCCATCACCCTCCTCACTTGAGGGTGTTGCTTCTAGGGGTATTCATCTTGTATCTCATTCTTTCTCTCTTAATCTAATCTCTAAGAAGTGACCATCTCCATCTATCTTTCTTCTTTTCTTCTATTATTCTCATATTGTTGTTGTGTGATAAAGTAATATTAAGAATTAACAAGTGGTATCAAGAGCAAAATCTTAAAGATCTAGGGTTTATAATTTTTTTTTCACGTTACTGTTTCACATCTATTTTGTCAAGTTACTGTTGCATTAGTTTATTTTCTTTCATTTGTTTAGTTTCATTTGCATTAACCGTCTTGGGCTCTCTACGTACTGTTTCTTCTGCCAACTTTCATAACTTCATCATCGAACCATCTAATCAAACAAAGTGATTTAGTCAAACGTTTTGATCATCGAACGTTTTGATCGAACAATTTACATTCATCAAACAATTTAAGAGTAGTCGAGTTAGACTTTCTCTTCGGCTGATCAAACGATTTCATCGAACGATTACTTCGAACGATTTCATCGAACGATTACTTCGAACGATTTCATCGAACGATTACATCGAACGATTACATTGAACGATTTAGTCGAACGATTTAGTCGAACGATTTAGTCGAACGATTTAGTCGAATGATTTAGTCGAACGATTTAGTCGAACGATTTCACTTGATCGAACAATTTTCTTTGATTGAACCATTTTTTGATCGAACGAGTTACCTTCATCGAACCAAGTTGTCAAACCAGAAAACTCATTGAAGCAACTTTAAAGTCGAAGCAACACATTCCTACGAAGCAACACATTTCATCGAACCAACTTCATCATCGAACAACTTTAACTTAACATAGTCGAACCAGAAACTTTTCTAGTCGAAGCATCATTGTTGAGTTTGCATAATTTTTGGTTGTGATTTTGATTGATCGTTGTTCTTGGTTTCTTAAAGAGATAAAAGGTGGTCTTCAATAGGCGTGTACTCCGTTCTCTTTTATAGTATTATGCTACTAAAGTTGCATTATAATATAGAGATTATATCATCCTTGCCTTTAAAGTGAGAGTTTGGTTTGACGTGTGTTGCATGATACATGTTTGCTTTTGACTTGTGATTAAGGTGTTAGTATCACATGTTTGTTTTTGACGTGTATGCTTTTGATGTGAGTTCATCATCTTTCATGTGACATATTAGCTGTCAACTTTATAATAGTGTCGACTAATATAATACTAAGGTTGCTTTATGTACTGTTATTGAATTCAGCTTTATGAGCTTTTATTGTTGTGTCTACAATATATTACACTATAATAAGAGTTGGTGACTTTTATAATATTGAATTGGTGAATTGTTTTCAACTTTGTGAGTAATTTTTCAAGCTTATCAAGGATTATCAAGTTTCTCACAAGTTATCAATTTTCTCGGTTTATCAAGTTTCTCAACGACTCTTCAAGGGCAACAACAAAGGACTTAAACCATACATAACTCGTGAACAGTAACCAACCGTATCCTAGTTCTTTAACCGATCCAACATCAACTTTATCATACCAACAATGTCTTTTCTCACCAATTTCATTTCATCAATTAATATGGATCCTCTCATTCAATTCTTTGCCCCATATCCTCAGACTGAGATAACTGAGACTGAATCTGAGGAAACATGGTATGAGAGTGAGAAGCTATCGACTGATAATGAACAAGATGATGAAGAATATGAGCTTCCAGAGCATTTACAATCACTTGACTTGAGATTTCCAATCACATTTGCTGCACATTGGAAACGATGGTCAGAAATGGATCAAAGTGCTAAAGCATTGCTTGAGTCTAATTCAGAAGCAACTGAAAATGCTACGGGTATTCAAATGCAAAATGTAGAGCAGTATGATGAAAATTAGAGGGGTCAGATTGTGAATCAGATCGGGGTCAATCAAAATGAGAATTATTGTTTCATGACTTCTTCTGCAACTCAAAGGAGTGATATAGGTAGAGCTGGAAATGTCAATGCAATGGATAAAGTAGAAAAGCTCCAGTACATGCTGATGCTAGAAAAAAAGGATGATTCGGGAATACCATTGACTAATGAAGAATACGACTTCATGGTTGCAAACTATTCAGCAGAAGTCACTGGAATCTCCGACCCTATGCCTTATCAGCAAGAATCAGCATCATGCAGCAGCGATTCTGACATTCCTCCTACTTATGACAAAGAACCACTCCATGAGACATCAATTTCAAGTAATGAGGTTAATCCGTTTTCTCAACAAAAACCTCATTCTGTGCCTCTCGAACCTACTTATGATACATATCCAGACACGCCAAATTGTAGCAATATTAATTTGGCAACTCCAAATATGGATCCTAATGAAGTTCAAGGTGCACAAAATAATGCTAATGATGAGGAAACTCGTGCTTTATTTGAATCATTACTGAATAATTGTCGTATTGAGATTGAAAAAGTGAAAAAGGTCAATAGCGATCTTAAGACCGCGAATGAGAAATTGACCACTGAGCTTGAGAGATATAAGGTAAACGAAAAAGCTTTTGAATTTCACCACAAACGACTATCAGAACTTGAAAATGGTTACAGTGATTCTGTTTCAAGGGAGAAACATTTGCAAATCAAATACGACACTCTTGATGTTAGACTGAACGTGCAAATTAAATCCCTAAAAGCAGAAATTTCTGATCTAACCAACCAACTTTCTAAACAAAAATCAATTTGTTCTGATCTTGAAAAAGAAAAGAACGAGTTGCATTCAAAGTTTTCAAAACGAGAAGATGAACTTCTTGATGAAGTACTTGACAAACAGGAAACTATTAAAAAGTTGGAAGAATTGCTTGTAAAAATGGGTCATTCAACTCAAACGATTAATATGTTAATTAACGACAAAAACCCGATTTTATATACAAGAAAGAAAATGGCTCTCGGTTGTGAAAACCCTTGTTATCTCAAGAAAGCTCAGTAGAAACAGAATGTGCTATTTAATGGTAATCTTATAAATGATGTACATGATCCACCTGCTTGTTATGATTCGCATGAAACGATTGAGCTTACGAAAGAGAGTCGAAACAAAATGAGACAATTGAATAGAGAAATCAAACCGATTGATTATAATGAAGCCAACAAACTTGCTGGTGTTCATCTTGTTAAAAAGGAGTCACCTTTGTTTTTCAAAAAACCAGTGGCTGCCTCAAAATTCAAAGTTGTTTCAAAACACCTTTCTAACATCGAACAAATGTACTCTAACGACACTTCCACAAGTGAAGCTAGAATATTTTTGGCTGATCTTAAAAGGAGAGTTGAAATGCTTCAAGATGTTGTGGCAACCAAAACTAATACTAAAGTCAACGATTGGTTTTCAAGTTTTCAAACTGAACAGAAAAAGATGTTCGAAACAGAGATTACTCCCATTGTATCTGGCATACATGCAAGAGCAATTCATGTTGAGAACGCAATTATCAAAGAAGTAACTGAATTTGTCAAGGACCACACATCCTTGGTAATTGAAGCTAATGAAAACATTGAAAAAATCAAAGTTTTGGAAAAACAAAATGACGCACTCTCTGAAGAAGCTCTTTCAACTGATATCATGTCCATTATTTATCAAATGTATTCTGTCGAAGATGATGAAAGACTTCGAGCTGAGACTTCCAAAATTGTTTCAAAATATGAAAAGGCGCTTATTAAGCTTGAAAAACAAAATGTAACATATTTTAAACAACTTGATCAGAAAAAAGAAGAATGCAAGTATGACAAATTGTCGTATGAGCGTTCTTACAAAAACATGCAAGAACAAATTGATCTTTTGAAGTCTCAGCTTGATAGTCAAAAAGGAAAGGGTGAGGAAAATAAGTCTGCTTGACCAAAAATGTCCATTTCCACACCCTTGCCTAAGGAAAACGAGAAAGGAAAAGGAAAAGCTGTTGTCGAAAACTCAAATGTGATAGCACCTGACCTTAATAGGATTAGTCCCACTACTGTGTCTGCCTCTACATCTCATACACAAAGGGCGATAGACAAAAGTGCAAAAGATAATCCAAAAGAGTCTAGGAATGCTACTACAAATTCAAAGGACAACAAGTTGAAACCTAATGTGTGTTCCCCCAGGAATAGCTCACCAAATGTGACCAAAAATACTGTTAAAGAATCTGTTGGTTCAAACAACATGGTCCATAATTCCTATCTAGAAAAAGCTAGGAAAAAGGCATAGATTCGAAAAGATGGAATTTTAGGAACACCGTCTACGGTGATGAATTCTACAACATTACAAGGCACTGCTAGTAGTTGTAAACCACTACCTAGGAACTCTTAACAAAAGACTAGGGATTGGCCTGCATCTAAGAGTAGTTGCGAAAAAGAAAATGTTAAACAAGTAGAATGCAACACTAAGAATTCCTCTTCGAACAGAAAACAAGCTTCAAATGACTGTAGTGACAGAGTTAAGGTTGCTGTTTTGAACAAGAATGTTGAATTTGTCTGTCCTACATGTCAAAAATGTGTCTTTTCAGCTAATCATGATGCATGTGTGGCACAGTATATCAAGAAAGCAAATTTGCGTGCTAAGGCACAATCCTCTAAGACACCAAATAGAAACACACCCGTTGATAAGAAGCAAAAAGCTAAGAATTCTACCAAGTGGATCCCTACAGGACGTAGTTTTTCTCAAAATGAGACTTCCGCTGTATCTGAAAAGAAAACAACTCCTAGATCCTGCCTTAGGTGGATTCCCACGGGAAAAGTTTTTAAAACAGTCGGTCTTAGATGGATTCCCACAGGAAAGATTCTTGATAGTCGCACCACAACAAGTAGTAGTGAAAATCATCAGGATAAGGATGAAGAAACCACTACAACCATTGATAGTGAACACCCTCAGAGTGATGATTCATGTGCTGCTAACACTACTATTTGTGCATATTCTTCTTTTGTGGATTTTGTGAATGCAGGAACTTGTGAAAGTGCAGATGGTTCATACAACCAATGTGGAAAAGAAGAACTCTATGCCAACATCACATTTGGAAATCCTGGTCTTATTCCTCTCTTAACTCCACTTCTACTTGTTCATACTTAATTCTCCTTTGTGAATACATTTTTTTTAGAAAAAAATCAAAAAACAAAATACAAAATTTGAAAAACCAACAAAAGCAAAATATAAAAATAGAAAATTTCCAAAAAGACAAAAACAATATAAATTATAAAATTCAAAAATATTCTTCTCCGGCATGTCTCTCGTATAATCGATATTCTGTATGTACCTAGAAATGTCATTCAACAATGATACGGGCATGTACAGATGCTTGAGCGAGAGTTCATTTAAATGTTTTCAAAACATGTCGTTTCTCAAAATTTCTTCTCAAAATGGCTTCTAAGAGACTCACTCCAGAACTCGCGCTTAACTCAATGGCTTCTGAATACATCAGTTCAGGACCCGTGCTTTAAAGAAAGGAGAGTGCTTCATCTAATCTTTTTCAAGCACTTATCCTAAAAATCTCAAAATGGCTTCTGAGAGACTCACTCCAGAACCCGCGCTTAACCCAATGGTTTCTGAACACATCAGTTCAGGACCCGTGCTTTAAAGAAAGGAGAGTGCTTCATCTAATCTTTTTCAAGCACCTATCCTAAAAATCTCAAAATGGCTTCTGAGAGACTACTCTAGAACCCGCGCTTAATTCAATGGCTTCGGAACATCTCAGTTTCGGACCCGAACTTCAAATAAAGGAAAGTGTTGTGCAAAACCAATTTCTTTTTCTAACACTTATCCTAAACACAAATGAAGATACTTTCCCTACATATCTTCAAAGATTTTCAAAATCATCTCTATCTTGAGCGCATTTTCCTTCAAGATTTTTCAATAAGATTTTTCAAATCTTTCATAAAGTGCTCAAGATAACTCCTCCTCCAATCTTATAGACACATGCTTTATTTAAGGGGGAGTATAAAATCAAAGAAAAATGTTCCAATTTCATGCTAAAATCCGTCGTTCTCTCCAAAAGGTTTTATTTTAATCAGTTGATATCAAAAATATCAATTCATGCTATTTTTGAGGGGGAGAAGAAGTGATTAAAATGTGATCAAAAGGTTTAAAGTTCGTGGAATCTCAAAGTATGCTCACCAGACAGACTTCAGTTCTAACCCTCGAATTGACGAAATCTAAATGTCCGTTATCGAAAAGACTTGTCCTGGACGGGTAATAATTTCAAGATGGTTTTCCATGATGTAACGTGTCTCGCAAATTAAGGACTTGTCTGAGTAGAATGTACCAATTCGAGAGATGATCTTTGAATATGACCGGGACGGGTAATAGTTTCAAGCTAGTCCATCTAGTGATGTAAACGTGTCTCGCGAAGGTCATGTTCAATGAAAATCGATCATTTCAAACGTGCGAACTCTACCCAACATGTGCAATTCTTTCTTAAATCTCATGAGCACATGTGAAGGGGGAGTATTTCAAAAATGCAAAACTCTCAATGTGTTATCTAAATGTGCTTTTATTCATAAACACTTTGAGAGATTTTCAAAAGGTTTTATGGCAAATCTAGGATAGTCATGGAGTTATAAGGTGACTAAGGTTAGGGAAAACCGTCCTATGATCCGCCAGAGCCGGAGGGATCTACCCAAGGACAATTCCAATAGATTAAAATTAGAAGTCCTTAGGTAAGATTGAAAAAAAGGAGTAAATGAGAAAGGGAAAGAAGGGGTTGAAGAATTAAAAAGAAAAGTTAATGAAAGGGTGAAAAGAAATAGCCCTCCATGAAAACTTAGGGCAGAAACCGGGTCAATACATCTGCTATCGGTATTCACTAAGGTGATACTGATATTGAAGACAAGACGTCATGGACCCAGTGACGCACTGCACCACCCCTCCTAGCCACTCAGATATCTCTTAAAAGATATTTGTTTCATTTCTCACGGAGAACACTGCATAATCTATCGGCCTCTCATTCCGAGATGTGTTGATATTGAAAAGGTGGCACTCTGCTCCATGCCTCCGACGACTAAAAACCAAAACGCACAATAGAGTCTAGAGCCATGAGATTCATCAAAATAACTCGTTAGGAACACTTCCAAAATGATACACTTATGTTCGCCAAAAAGAGCACAAGTTGTAAGAGTCTTAATGAGATCTACAGATCTTGCCATTTACATCATGATGGTTACGTGCTTCAAATGGTCTATAATCGTGGGGTGATCTCCAGCGACTCACTGAATCGTGGGTGCACTTTGGTGTGTCCGTGTAAGCCCTTTCGGGGGTATCCGGTTCAGAACGGCCTGGGGAAGGATTAGAGAAAGTCTTCACACTATGCTGTTGACAATCTCAAAATCCCAACCTGTAAGCGCTGGATGATTATTACTAACGGTTTTATGCAGCTACCTATAAACATCCATCTACCATCATCTTATATCAAACATCTTCACCTCAGCATACTCATACTTATGAAGAACATCTCCAACAAAGCTCAAGTGTAAAAGTTCAAGACAAAAGAATCAAGTTAAAGACAGAGTGTAACGTCAAAGTCATAAGGCTAATCAATATGTCAAGAACAAGTTCATATATCAAATGATGAAAGAAAAGGGGAGATTGTTAGCATAAGTATAAAGTTCAAGATGTATGAGTATGTTGGAGGTCACGACGTCATAATCACATGAAGATGCTGATCGAAGGCAAGAACAACCTCAAAGACGATACTTTGAAGATCACATAGCATGAAGGAATCTAAAACAAAGACTGCTATACAATGACACTCAAAGCTCAAAGACATTGAAGACAAAAGACCATCTCACATGGAGCATCATTTGAATGACCATCCCTTAGGGGGAGATTGTTAGGATTTATTTTAAAGTGATGGTCATTTGTCATTGTAATAGTTTAATTAAGTGTGTCGTTGTTTGAGTTAGTTAGTTTAATCAACGGGCTTGGGCTTAAGCTTGTTAGTTAAATGTTATGATCATGTAATCCTTGTATAAGCCCATCTCAAGCCCAAGCCCACCCAAGTCTAGAAAACTATAAATACCCATCACCCTCCTCACTTGAGGGTGTTGCTTCTAGGGGTATTCATCTTGTATCTCATTCTTTCTCTCTTAATCTAATCTCTAAGAAGTGACCATCTCCATCTATCTTTCTTCTTTTCTTCTATTATTCTCATATTGTTGTTGTGTGATAAAGTAATATTAAGAATTAACACTTGGTTTATACTATATTTGATACAAAAGTTTTTAGTTTAAAACGGAAACGTATTCACCCCCCCCCCCCTACCGTTTCTACCGTTTCCATAATTGGTATCAGAGCGGGTTGGCTCTAGTTTTAAAACAAATGATTTTTTAAAACCGAGTAAGGTCCTTGTATCAAATCTTCAGTGAAGTCAAGCATAATATGAAAAGTGTTTTATTCATCTATTTTTCTTTGAAGTTTTGTTGTTAGATATCTTGTTATTCAAGCTTGAATAAAGATTAAAATGGGTAATATAAATTCACTAAAAAGTCTACAAAGGTTAAACCTTTTCGTCGGGTCAAGATATGTGTTTTGTTGAATCTATGTCAGATCCGCAGATCCCTTTGTTATCAAAGGGCGGATCTCTTTTGGAAGGGATCCGACGGATCCGTCTACACAGAGGACAGTTTTTGATAAACTTCAAAAATTCATAACTAATTAATCGTAAGTCCGTATAAGTCGTGTCACCTATCGTTTTAAAGGTATTTGAGTCTACTTTCATATGAAAATAATTTCATAAACTGATTCAAAACAAAAATTTACAAAATCCTTGATCTATAATAGAAAGTCATTTTTCAGTCATAACATTTACACAAACTCTTGGTCTAATTAGAAACGAATGTCTTTATCTTTAAATATTAATGTGTTTTCTTTTGAAACTAAAGTTTTGGTCATATTTAAAGGAAACTAATCAAGCTTGGAATACATGTTTATATTTAACACAAAGCGATGATAAGATCTTTCGTATGCTATGCTAAATGATTAATTGCTTTGCCTTGCACTGCTTGATCGTATGCTTATCTCAAATAGTTTTTGTGCTTGTTTGTATGTGTAACATGTGTGTCTTCCTTGCCATGTCATTCATTTGCTTGTGTGTCGAGTTAGTAATATATACTAATCAATGTGCTATTTGAAGGAGTGTTTGGGATAACATCTAGTTGTGTTGAAAATGCTATTTTCTTAAATGCTTGGATAAGTCATATAAGTTGAATAATGTTTAAAACATGTAATATGTTATATGACTTCTTGTTGAGTTTGTTATTTGTGCAACATAAGTATATTATGTTCTTATATGTTAGTTGATTTCTTGATTTCATCTTTTCTTGTGTTGTTTTTCTGAAACGACAAGAATGTACATCGGATCATAACCCACTTGTGTTGATGGTGTACTTTCCCGTCTTCTTCTCCATGATCGCTTTCCAAGCTTCATAGTAGGATTGACAACATGATTATTTCATCCGAGATACTCAAGTAAATTATTTTGCAATGCAAATATAATTGGTCATATCTGAAAATCCAAACTCAAGCTTTCCAACAACATATGTTGAACTTGCTCATCCAACCATATTTGTTCTCTATATGTGTTCTCCATATTTGTTCTCCATACTTGTTCTCCATATTTGTTCTCCAAACTTATTCTCCATACTTGATCTCCATATTTGTTCTCCATTTTTGTTCTCCATATTGTTCTCCATATGGACTCCTTTAAATTTTTGTGTTTAAACATAACTTCTTTGTCACCTAAAGATTACTAATCAAACAAGTAGTAAATTTGATTTTTCTTTATTAGTCAATCACAACCACTTGCCTCATCAAGCGATTATCTTGCTTTGATCGAGAAGAGATACATGACTTCCAGGATGAAGTTCATTGTATGCTAATCACCATCCGTAATGACTATACTTAGCTCATCGCCTTCATTAAACCGAAGCAACCTTATAAACAATCTACTTCCTTATCTTCTTTATCTCTTGGTAAACTCTTTATGTTGGATGTCTACCAATTATGGGGGAGGGAAATTCATTCACATAATCATTCTTTAAGAACGCATATACATGTGTCTTTTACTCTTCTAAACACATAGATAAATATTTCTTAGCTAAAACCAACTCACAAAACTACACTTGCTTCAAGCCTTTCTAAACCAATCACTCTCTTCCAAACTTTCCACCAAACCTTCCGCAACCAACTTGGATGGATGAATTTCTACCACCTCTTTCTCACTATATCTTTTGTTAACATCACCAAAGCTCTAGAGATCTAACCATAGAAATTAAAGGACAAAACGCGATTCATTCTAAACCACCTTAGAAGATCTACTTAGGACTCCGAAAATAACTCCACCTTCTAAAGCCTAGGATTGTCCTAAACTAGCACGTCACAACTCTATTGTCTTAAACACTATCACATATCCTCTTCACTCTTGACACATACCTTGCACGCCATTGTTAGTGCAAATGATGTACTAATCTAGACCATCTCTTCGACACTTACTATTATAAAAACTTGTTTTGAGTTTTGATTTGTGTAAGTTATTTTCGCGAGCCCACTGTGTTGTTTTAGTTCTCAGACACCGGATCCCTTTCGGATAATAGGTCGGATCCATTTTTAAATGGATCCGGAGGAACCGGTTTGACGGACATAGATTTTATACATTTCCACATCTCTCTAACTTTCCAGACCTTATTAGATCAGTTTCTAATACTCTTTTAATCACAAATAAGATCTCCTCAGCCTCAGTAGATCCCATACCTTCCTAAAACATGACTTAGGATCCCTCTAGGATGTTTATGATTTATCATTTCTCCAAAAATCAACAACTTTCCATTCTGGTGCTTACACCATCTTTCTCTAATCCTAATCCAACTATCTCCATATTCTTAATAATTTTTATCAATTTATGTTAGCCATCTTCTCCCTAAAATGGTCTAAAATCCACTCTTTTAATTGTTATGAATTTTAAGAAATTTTATAATTTTCTCCACCACCATCTATGACTTCTATCGACATTAGACGCCTTTTTAACCAACTAAATTAGCTCTTGATCACTCTTGATCACTCATTAGGCTTCTTTTCATCTCATTTCCCTATAAAACTCCTCACTAGTCACATCTCATCAATAACTTAAGTCCTCAGGACCCTTATCACTTAAAGCAACCTTCTTTCAATCATAACACCAACCTATATTAGCTAGTACACTTAAAATGATCAACCAAATCCCTTCTTTCATGTCTCTAGTAGCCAGATCCCTGGGCTAAAGCTAGTCGGATCCCTTCTGAGAAGGATCCGGTGGATCCGGGCAAACAGAGCAGTTAAAACAAACTCTTTCACTTATAATCTTCCTTTCTCCACTCAAACACTAGTTCAACACATAGGATTATAATTTTCTTGTAAGGCCTTGTTCTATAGCCTTTCTCTTTAAAGCTTGTTGCGACATTCATGGAAAAAGATCTTTTTTATGTGTTTCGTATATGTGACTATTTATGTGTTCTCTTTGGTTTCCATGATATTATGTGAACAATTTCTCTATTTGTACTAGTTGACAAAATTGTTTTCCTTTTGTACTTACTCATTTGGATTTGTGTAGGTTGATTTCATTATCAAGTCAAGTTGTGCTCATTCGCACATATATAATATTCCTCATATTGCATCATCATCACCATCTTCCTCCACTTCTTTCACTACTCACAAAGTCATCATGTCTATCACCATCATATCTACCACCACTTCTTTCACTACTTACAAAGTCATCATGTCTACCACCACAAATCTATTCTATCAAATTCTATCAAACCATCACTTTCATCTCTTAAACCAACCTCTTCTAAACCTACACCCTAAAACACTCTAATATCTACACAACCTACATGAGTTTCACCTCTTGAACCTCGACTTCTCTCCTCTACTACACCTCATTCTTACTAGTGTCAACCGCATCCTACTAAAGTCTCACTACCACTACAATCCATGGTCGTTGAACCATCTTCCATAAACATCTATGTTGCCAAAAGCCAAATTGAATTTCGTAATGAAATGAGTCTCATTCCCAATACATTCTTTCTACCTTGAACAAACTTACAATCACTAAACCAACCACGATGATGCAAGTAGTGGGAATATTATCTATCTTACACGAATCTTTTCTTTGTAGGTTCACTCATATACATGGTTTTGTATATGGTATACTTGTCTCCAGACGAGGTTTACTTTTTTTTTTGTAGGTTCTTCTTGACGTCCTCGTGCAAGGGGGAGTTTCCGTCGAGGATCTATAGAATGCATCATATGACTGACTTGTCCAAGGAAGCATATAGTTTTGAACTAATTCTTGTTTTGTAGATTTTCAAAAACACATTTGGAGTACTTGACGCCCTCAATAAAGGGGAGCTTTCGTCAAAGCCTATTCATTGCAAAAGTTTGCAATACTTTCGTCTTAGCCTTCCTAAAAACACTTGACGCCCTCACTAAGGGGGAACACTCATCAAGACGGAGCAAACTTGCATTCTCATTCTAACTCTTCTTATTTCTTCTAATCTCTATTATTCTTATATCTCTCTAACCTCATATCTAAGGATCTTTCTTTGTATTTTTTCTTTGTGATTATCTAGGTTCCTTCTAAAGGCAAGATCACAACCTTTTGGAGACTTGCAAGCTCGTGACATGAGTAGCCAATATTCTTCTTCTATCCAAGATCACAGAAGTGCATCTTGTTCTTTCTTCTTTTTTGTTTCTCAAGTATCTTCTTACAAGATGAGAGCACACTTCTTTCATAAAAGTCTTCCAAGCTTCATGAAAAGTGTTGCTAGACTTAGGGGACCAATAAGGGGTTTTCAATTTAACTTAACTAGGGATGATACAAGCTCGCCATGCTGGGGAGAAATAAAGTTTAACTCTAAGGACACACCCTTTTTGTTTCGACAAAAGGGGGAGAAGAGTGTAAACGGAGAAGGTAATGTAAAGGAAGTACGGTCACAAGTAACCATAACATTTTACCTATCTATTACATTTACGCATATTTTGTCATCATCAAAAAGGGGGAGATTGTTAGTGCAAATATTACAATATTTAATCTATACAGTCTCGTTTGTTTTGATTGATGACAAACCATGTAACTTGTAATACATAACGTAAAATGTACAAATTACTCGTAATCATATATTGTCTCAACATACATTCAACATCTCTCGACGCCTCAAATCCTTGTATGCTACAACACAGGTTCGTACATGTTTGTTATGTTGCGTTATGATCAAAACCCAAATTAATCATCAAACATGTTTAGTTAAATAGTCTACATAAAACCAGAACCATTTTTATGAAACACTTATAGGAAATATTTATTATTTACATTTTCATAAAATACATTCTTTAGAAACCAACTAGTTAAAAGAAATATACTGGTTAATAAGAGTTAGACTATCCAAACCCAAAACCCATGTCCAAGACCCATGGCCTATGGAGCACAACCCATAACCCATAACCCATGTGCTTGACATCATGCATGACATCACATACGGGTAATATCCATGACCCATGACCCAAAGTCCATGACCCATGATCCAAAGTCCATAACCCATGACCCAAGATATCTTTGACATCATGCATGACATCACTTGACCCATGGACCATAACCCATAACCCAAGACCCATGATCCATGACCCATAACCCAAATAAAGAGGAGCGTCGCTAGATCCCGGCGGATCCCTTTGGTTTAGGCAGCCGGATCCCTTTCAGAAGGGATGCGGGTGAATAGTAAACAGCTTCCTCTTTTGTCTATAAATAGCAAACCATTTCTCGCCATTTAGACACACCTTTCACATACTTTCTCTCCACCATTTCTAACACATTTAGATTAGTAGGAAAACATGTAGAACACCTTCTTCTCATATGATCATAATGCTTCTAACTTTCACTATTGTTGTAAGCATACTCCCGAAGTGATCTTCCAAAGCAAGGTTGAAGATCTCGCATCCTTATCTACTGAAGTGATCCTCATCCACCACCATCATACATACATGAAGATCTATCACAAAAAGCTTAGGGAACTTGTGATCTTCATTGAAGACTTTCTACTAATGGAAGTTTATTTATATTAGGCATTCATATCCATTAGACACATTGTCTTGGATCTTCTCTTGTATCATCTTCTTGTATCCCCAACTAGATTAGTTGGTTTATGTGTTTGTACCATAAAACACAAGGTTTGTTATGTTGGGCCACAAAACATAACGGGTGTCATAGATATGTTGTGTAAATTGGTGTAGTAGGGTGTTGGTCTCTCATGATGTGTTGTGTTGATCGGGTAGTGGTTCCTCCTTTGTAATGGAACCCGGTATCTAGCCTTGTACCGGATAAAGTGTAGGCGACGTTGTGTTGATTTGGTCCGCCGTGCTAAGGACTCGGTATCTAGCCTTGTACCGGATAAAGTGTAGGCGACGTTGTGTTGGTTTGGTCCGCCGTGTTAAGGACCCAGTATCTAGCTTTGTACCGGATAAAGTGTAAGCTACGTTGTGTAAAGTTTCTCCGCCGAGAATGGAGTTTGTTGATCTAGTGAAGTAACTCTTGAGTTGGGTACTCGAGGAGTGGAGTAGGGGAAGGAATGTGACCTTGTGACCGAACCACTATAAATCCTCGTGTCGGTTTGCGTATCCTTTTTACTTATCGCTTTACTTCTATTCTTGCTTTATATTGTTGATTGTCTTTGTGTCGACACTTTACATATTACGCCAAACTTGATCGGCAATTTGTCATAAGGATGTTTTTAGAAAGGAAATACAAACCGGACTAATAATGGCGAAACTTGGTTTATACTATATTTGATACAAAAGTTTTTAGTTTGAAACAGAAACGTATTCACCCCCCCCCCTCTATCGTTTCTACCATTTCCACAAATTATATGTAACCACACCATTAAATACGTGAACACAACATCATTTCTTGCCCCTTTTTATTGGAGAACACCGGTTGAGTTTTAACAACAAACATAGTTATTGCCATCAGAGTTCCAATGGCTCTTAATACAAGCACAATAAACCTGCTTTTAATATCGCTTTTTGCTTCCAAATTCATTACTTCAATGTCTTTAATCACCACACCACCACCTGTTGCTACTGATTTGTTTTTCCCCTTTCCAACACACACATCTTCAATCATCTTCCTCTTACCCTCATCAACACCCTTGCTTTGTTTACTTACAACACCCTTCCTTTTAGACCTAGTCCAAAGAGGTGTTGAACTTAAACAACGTAAGATAGCATCCTCCTCAATCTACCCCATAACCTCATCATCAGACCCATATATGGAAAACTAGAAGGGGGTTGAATAGTTTTACCGTTTTTATGCCTTTTTAAGAAATGTTAGATTCGGTTGCTCAATGTGAAATCAATACGACACACGATATATATAAACAATAAATAATAAGTAAATGCGGAATGTAAAGGAAATATCAACCAGTAGACACAGTAATTTATAGTGGTTCGGCATGAAGCTCTCTTCCTTGCCCTGCTTCACTCCCCGAGTACCCAACTCGAGAGTTCACAAGCACTATATCAACAATCTCCCTTTTGGCGGAGAAAACCTTACAACATCGCTTCACTTCTTTACCGATACTAAGTTAGATATCGAGTCTTTCCCAAGGCAAGACCAACCTTATCACTCAACATATTTTAAGACCTAAAATACTAACCGAACTTTCTAAGATGATATATGATGATGACTACCCAAGTTGGTAGATGATGGTGAAGTATAATGACACATAAACGATATACAAAGTTATACAACTAAGTATATGATGACACACTAATAACTACAACACTTGGAAGCTTGGAAAATTTCTTGTGTTCTTTACTTGAAATCAAATTGGAGATTGTTGGATCACTTTGAATGTGTTATTGTTCAAGTGGAATGATCAGAGAGTGTTATTAGCATGTTAGAAGATGAGAGGATTGATTGTAATGTGCTTAGAATGGCTGAGTTTCATTAGTTAGGAATGAAAGAGTTAGTGTCTATTTATAGTTGAACATTCTGTCCAAAAACCGCCATTCATCGGATCCACCTGTGTTAAATACGAATCCACGGAGTGTATTTTAGACACTCCTTTGTCTATTGAATTTTTCGTTTCCTTATACTAAAATTAATTATGAAATCAAATCTTCTATAATTACTTGGGCTTGAAGGAGTTAATTAATTTTAGTTTTTATTTAATTAAATGTGTAATTAAAATATCTAGTTAGTTTAATTAAAATGTATTATGTGTAGACGTTAAATTAAAATGTGTTTAAAAATATTTTAAGTGTGTTTTAAAAATTATTTATTTACTTGGGCTCTTTGATCATTATACATGTGTTATAACACATTATTCATACCTGAAGTGATACACGTCCGAATGTAAACTTACGATTAATAACTTGGTTACGTAAACTTTTACATCGTATAAATTTATAATTGCCATTATCAAAACCTTGAGAGACCGTAAAATATAAATAACGTTTTTACGCGATATTTGTATTAATAATCTCCCCCTTTTTGATGATTGATAATTCCTAAATTGTTGAGTATTTATCACATGATTATTGCTCATATATTACATGTTTATATCTAAATTGATACTTAATTGCCTAAGTTTTAATTTCAGTTATTATGGAGTAATACTACAAAAGATATGGAAAAAGACATGATTTGGAGCAGTTTTTGATGATTCTGTATGCAAGCTGTAAAAGAGCATACGGCGTATGTAACTCTGGCCATACGCCGTATTGATACCTGGAAGAATTCACTAAGGGTGTGTTTGTTTCATTAAGATGTTTCACATCTGAATCTGACTACCACATCTTACTAGTAAGAGGTGGCTATAATGTCTGAATCTGAATGAAAAAGTGTTGCTTGTTTTTTTATAATTGTCTCAATGGTTTTAATTTTCCCTTTTTTAAGTATATATTAAACTATTGCAAATACGATTAATAAGTAGATAGTGTAAACTTGAAACAAAATATTTTTATCATAAATTTCACACAATTATAAATCATTAAATAAATTATCTTAATACATATCCAAAATTTAACATAATAAAAACTATTACATAAATCGTCTTAAAATAAAACATAAGCTTAACGCAATGAAACAACAATTAAGTAACTTAACCAATACCAAATAATTTAAAACCTAGCTTTGCATAATTTGTGCCGCGATTTGATCTCGTAAGTTAATCATGTATTGTTGATCCGTGCCACTCCCAATTGGTTGAACAACTTCAACATCACCGTCATTATCATCATGTACATTTTCATTATCATGTACGTCACTTTGATCGTATTGAGAGAACAAGTCATCGTTTAGACCCTCTTTTCGAATAAAATTATGAATAGCAAAACATGAAATAGTAATATCTCTTTGTGTTACCAAAGGAAATTTGGGCATACTCTTCAAGATTGGAAAACGCGCTTTTAAGACTCCAAATGCCCGCTCAATTACGTTTCGAAGTTTTGCATGAGCGTGATTGAATTTTTCTTTACTGCTCATTGCACGTTTCCGACGAAAGTCTCCTAACCAATACCTGACATTGTGGTATGGAGCCATAAACCCATGCGTGTGCTTATAGGCAGCATCACATAGATAATATTTATCTGAAAAAAAACAAACATATTAATTTTTGGATATTTTGATATCTAAGTTTTCATATATATTACAATTCCAAACTTAAATACCTGCAGAGGGAATCGGAAACTCAAATACTGGATCTACTAAGCTTCCTTTAGTATTCTCGCATCGTGTGCCGTACCTTCCCATCCAGCGACAATGTAGGTAAAGATCATGTTGAAATCACAAATTGCCAAAACATTTTGATAACAATCACCTCTTCCTCTTGCTCTATATACATTCTGTTTATGAGATGGACCAACAACATGTATGAGGGTTCCATCAAGTGCACCAACGGCTCCCTAATTTAGAACAACAAATTGTTAAAATACAATCAAACCAAGAGACACACTAGTTATAAATTTGACAGTTACCTTAAACATTCGACGCTCTCTTCTATTGTTTCTTGGAATGTTTGGATTTGGATTAAATGTTGTCGGTCTTATAACTTCTTCAACAAATACCAACATTTGAGCTAATACTTCATGAAAGCACTTATGAATCATTTCCTTCGAGTGTTGAAACCTATGCTTCATAACAGAAAATCATTCGTTGTGACCAATTATCATAAGGAAGATAAACATCTTCTCCTTAAGATATATGTTTGCTATCTCTTAACCAATTTTTTTTCTTTAAAATGGTTGCATATTCGAACAAACGAGTCACGAGACATCCGTATCAACTCCGTACATTGTAAATTATTTCCTTGCAAAAGCTCTTGAGTATATTGATGCCCGGACATTGTAGAAGTGTTATCCCACTTATGTTTCCTTACACTTCGCCAAAAATACTTAAAATAAAAATAAACAATATCGATGAACGCAAGTTTTTGGGCAACATCCATTTAACCAATACAAACAACACATACCAAATGGGTTTAGGATTATTACCAAATAAAAACAAACACAAAATAATTTAAAATCAAAACCAAATAACAATAAATCAAACAGTTTAACATCGTAAAGTACAAAACAAAACTAACACCAAATAGTTCAAAATAGTACCAAATATGATAAACTCCTAATAGTTCAACATAACAAAATGCCAAATACGAAAAAATCCTAATAGTTCAAGATAAAAAACACCAAATACAACAAACTCCTAATAGTTCAACATAACAAAGTACCAAATACGACAAAATCCTAATAGTTCAAGATAAAAAAACACCAAATATGACAAACTCCTAATAGTTCAACAATACTACTTCAAAATACCAATTTGACGTCCCATCATATGAATCCATTTCTTTAAGACATTTGGTTCTGACGATAATAGTATCCATGCCTCCCTGTGGCTCTTTGACTGACAAATTACCCCAAGTGCCGCCAAATAAATTGGATCTTCAGATTCCAACCTCAACTTCTTCAACTTCTCATGACACTCCTTGGACCTTGGTTTTCTTGAACGGTGGTAGATAGGTAAGTCAGGCAGGTTTGGTAATTAGTCAAGTAGGGTTCAAGCAAAATAGATAAAGATTCCACAGGCCAAACAGATCAAGTCACGTTGACATGCAGACCATTTTGAAGGGCTAATTTTTAAGATAAAGTGGAGTACTTGTAAAAAAAGTTTACCTTAGCAAGTGATATGTCTTTGTCTTTAGATTGGAAAGATATTTCTTGTGTGAAATTTGTTCTTGCTGCAGTCAGAACCTGAAGTTTTTCATGAAAACAAGGTCAGATTTTGTTTTAGACAAAACACAAAAAAAAGCTAATCCAAATACTCCCCTATAAAGCATTAACTTTATGCCTCGACAACATGATAAAGATCCATTTCAATAACTTATAAAATACTGACCCCATTTTTCAGCTTATATTCAGATGTTTAAGCTTATTATTAACAAGCTAATAAACTACAGTACAAGCTAGATTCAATCAGCTTACAAAATATAAGCAGAACCAAGTAGGCTAATAATCCCAAAAATGAGCCAAAACAAACAAGCCATAGAGTAACTACAAGCTAATAAACCTTTTTATAAATAACCAAAAGCTATTTCAATAAGCAATCAAAACACCCCGATTCAACTATATACTGATTCAACTTCTGGTAAACATTATTGAGAAAAACTTGCAGTTAATAAAAGGAATACTTGCTAAAACTTAATTTTACGCTTACAAGCTTATTTGGTTCAACTTATGCTGCAAAAGCCCAATTTTTCCAGCTTATTTTTAGAAAGACAAACTTAAATAAATAAGTTCAAAAACTGCAATATAAAATATAAAATATTGGCTCAAGCAATATAAAATGAACCAACTAGGCTAATAAGCCCAAAAAGAAGCTAATAAAAACCCTATATCAGCTACAAGCTAACAAACCTTTAAAAAAAAACAGCTATTTCAACAAGCAAATCCAACACATGCATATTTCAGTATGAAAATATAAAGAAAGTTACCGGCAGTGACGAAATGGCGGTTGTACTGGATGCGCTTGTGAGCACGTCCACGAGGCTGCTTTTTCTTGTCTTGCTTAGCGACCTTTGGGGTCTGTCCTCTCACCTTACCAGCACGAGCCAAGGAACCGTGAACCTTTCCTATTTAAACCAATAATAAGCAAATAAGCATTCTAAACATTTCATAAACTAGAAAGTGCTAATCAGCTTATACTATATTTATCACAAGTTGTTTCAATGAGCTTAACCATACATAACTTAAAAAAAGCAGACCATTTTCTAGAAATTAATAGTGACACCAGTGGGAGAGACGTTAACACATAAATGCTTATACCTACATTCAAATACGCACATCTACGTATACGTTAGCATACACACACACGCACGCATTTTTATGACTCATTCTTGGCGACACAATTAATGCTTAAAGTTTTAGCCCAAACATCTAAATCCATAATCCATGTCACGTTTTCTCAAACAACCAAATTCGCCCCATTTAAGCACACGACAAGGACATTCAACGCGGGTAGCTATTTTCAAATACTAAAAGCATATTCTTGAAATAGAAATTTCAGAAACCTAAATCCAAAGCCAATAAAAAGACCCTCCAAACACCAAATCTCAAAACCGAAAAGCTAAAAACATCATAACTCAACAATCCAAGCTAAACCCGGTTCATCTAAATTCATGTCACACTTTTTCAAAACACCAAAATTCACCCCATTTACACACACAACATGATTATCCAACGAGGGTACCAACAAGCCATAAACATCAAAAGCAGTCTTAAATCCAAATCCTAATAACTGACAACATACAAAAATAATTCAAATCCTAAGAAACATCCAAACACTAGATACTTCCAACCTTAAACAAAATCTCGAAACCTTAAACAAAATCTGTAAAAAGAGCATGCCTTAGAGGTGGTGAAGATGGCGACATAGAGGTGGAGAAGAAGGCAGCGTAGAGGTGGAGAAGAAGGCAGCGGTGAGAGGTGGCCGGCCGAGGCTGAAGGTGGCCGGCGGCGGGGTGAAGGGTTTTGAAGATAAATGGGTTGAAGGGTTTTGAAGGTGAATGGGTTGAAGGGGTGTTAATAAGAGGTAGTCAGATCTTTTCACTACCTCTTACCGAGTTAGACATATTAGCTCTTACCGCGTTTGACTGGTGATGAAAAAACAAACAGCCAAAACGTCTGACCGCCTCTTACTGGTAAGAGTAAGAGGGCTAGTAAGACTTTTTTTTTAAAAAAAAACAAACACACCCTAAGTCCTGGTGAATATTGAAGAATACGACGCATTTTACTATGGCAATGCGCCATAATTGGAAGCTTTGCAGTCAAAGCCCAAGTCAACCATTGAAGGATTACGGCGAATTAAAATATGGCCATACGCCGTAATGAAGGTCTTATCTCCCATCCAAGTTTATCGAAGATTTGAAGGTTACGTCGTATCTCATCTCAAGATTACGTCGTATTTTAGAAGATATGCAGAATATGCTTGGAATATGCTTTCTTCGTCAGCAATCAAGATATCTAGATTACGTCGTATTCCTTATGGATTACGCCGTAATCCTGCCCTGACAGAAGACTATAAATACAAGCCCTAAACGGGAGTTTTCAACATCTTTCACTCACTACTCTCAACCACATCCAAATTCCACCATTCCAAGGCCCCAAGATCAGTCCCAAGAGCTAGGATAACAGGGAGAGAAGGTCTCGTATCATCACATTAGGTTTAATCATTCGATTTGCATATCGATTTCATTATGATTTCCATTTGTGTATCATTTGAATTATCTCTTTGTGCTTTTGCATACATTATGGGCTAAATGTTTATGAATATTCTATGATAGTTATTTCTGTTTGTTTAGATCAATTGTTTAGTATTGCTTAGTTTAAGTGTTTATCGTTCAATATGTGCTTGTTTATATGTTTAAATAGTTTAAGTCTAGTATCGCATGGACCAAATGGGTATTAGATGTATATTATGAGAAAACTTAAGTTAGCATAGTGATCTTCTCGCATGGACCAAGTGGGGAAGGGTAGGTATCGCATGGACCAAGTGGGTACCATAGATAAATCACGTAGATTAGTTGACAAGACTTTATGCATGCTTGTAGTCTGATAGGTGCATGGACCAAATGGCCTAGGAGATTACACGTATAGTGGCTAGATGCATGGACCAAGTGGTCTAGTCTAGGTTAGATAGAAGTGTGGGGGTGTTGTCTGGACCAAGGAGATACTCCCCACATATCCTTATGTCACCAGTACTTTATAATAAGATCATTGCACTAATAAACGGATTACTAGAATGGAATAGGATTAACATGGCTAGCAGTTCCTTCTCTTAATTGATCACAACCGTAGTATAAATTAGTTTAATTTACTTTTCATGTTTTAGTAGTTAATTAATCAAATCAATCAAAACCCCCTTTTAAACTTGTAAAACTCACTAGACCAAACGTAGGCGTACTATTCCTGAGATCGACCTCGTACTTACCCCACTGGCTACATCTGATCGGGTACACAACCCGTGAAAGTGTGTCTTAATGTATAAGTCATGCTAAATATAAATTTAAAACTTAAATATAAAAATACCTACAACGAAACACATATCAATGATGGCAAAGTATAAACTCATATTTGGCAAAAATTTAAGTATGCAAGTTTTTAGGTTGTGGTTTTACTTATTTCTCCCCCTTTTTGCCGAAACAAAGAGTGTAGAGTAGCGTGCAAAAGCCTACAAGCTATGCAAATTCTCCCCCTCGGTATATACTCCCCCTTGTTCGGGGCACCAAGGAATCGAGTTATGGAGTCGTGCTACAAAATAAAGTTAGTGAACAAGCACGAGTATGACAATAACCACGATATCACAACCACAATATCAAAACAACCATAAACAACCACAAAGCACAACCACAACATGTCAAGCAATAAATAAGATCACGGAAAGACATAAGAACACATAAACTAATTAAACTCATTTGATTATAAGAAAACAAGGTAAAATTTTAACTCTTAAGTCAATAGGTCCTAAAAAGTACAAAATAAATGAAGAAAATAGAAGAAAATACTCATAAGATATATTATGGCTTGACGATAAGCCGACACTTAGTTTGGTGGGTTCATTGGTGGTGCGGGTGGAGCTTGAAAGTGGTGTTGGATGTAAGCAAACATCACGTTGACTCTCTCCCTAAGCATGATGATGTGTTCGTGGTTGTGGTGACAACACATGCAATGATAGTCATGTAGTTGTCATTGGTATTCATAGGGTGAGAGGTCAAATGGACCTCTTGGTGAAGGTGGATGTGAAGGTTAAAGGGTTAGTGGGTTCAACCACTCGGAAAATCCTGGCAGGAAATCTTGGGTGTTTTTTAAAGTGGGTGGAAGGTTTCTACCAATGAGAAGTGATGGAGATGGTTGTGGTTGAGGATGTGAAAGTCATGGTTGAACATTCTCTTTGGTATCAAGATATGGATTTGGAGGTGGAGTAGGGTCTTGGTTAGGCTCCAAATATGGCAAGTTGTTGGTGGAAGGTGTCTTGAGGGCACCAATGTTGATTGGTGAAGGTAAGGTTAAGGATGGAGGTTCCTAGGGTGAGTACAAGTGTGAGTTAGAGATGGTTCTTGAAGAGGTACTCTTAGTGGACTAGGTGACTTTTGTGAAGGAGATGGAGATAGAGTGAAAACACTAATATTGTCACTACATGAGCTTTCAAGGTTGATGACTTTGGGTTTTCCTACTTTTATCCTAGCGGTTTGCCTTTTCTTCACAATGTTGGAGGAGGAATTGGATGAACAAGTCATGGTGGTGGTGAGAAATGGTGAAGAAGATCTAGATCTTGCAAATGTGCAAGTAACCTGGGAAGAAAGGGTTGATTATAAAAGAAAAATGGTGTAATAAATTAATCTAAGGTATTTGTATTATGTGGGTTTATGGTTTTATCCTATAGCTATCTAGGCAAATTTTATAAAAAAGTAGTGAGAAAGTGCTAAAAGTTAAAATAGAAGATTTAAAATCTAGAAAAGGCGTGGATCTGGATTTTATACGGGCAAATCTGTAAAATGTAGATCCACAGATCCGACCGAGTGTATTTCTGGGAGACACTTTTTACCTATGGCGGATCCGTATTTTCTACAGGCGGATCCACATATCCGCCAAACCTGCAGTTTTGGACAGAACTGCTGTGCAGTTTGGGATAGTCCAAAACTCACTATCCTAATTTTCCTACGTGTGTTCTTACGTAATTAGTGATCTCAAGAACAAATAATATCATGCAAATAACACATAGGAATAACCAAATAAGATAAATCCCAACATAATAATGTCCAACATGGATAAGTATTATCCATACCATTACATGATACGTAGTTAGATAATTTAAAAGCACAAAGTTTAACAAGCATACCAAGCACATAGTCATATAAGCAAACAGCTATAAAGATAGCAGATGTTGTGGTGATTTCATTGTCTCATTCATCATCATCATCATCAAGTGATTCCCCTATCTTGTGTAACATATTCATAACATATAAACACGTGTAAGGTGAGATCTTGGGTCGTTGGTTTAGAGAGAGAGAGATAAGAGATGGAAACTTTCTAGTGAGAGAAACTTGTGAATATTAGATTAGGAGAAGTGAAAGTTCCAACCCTCTCCCTAGGTGGAGAGGGGTATTTATACTACTTACTAGTTGTGCCCCGAGTGGGCTGTGGAGCGAGCTGACAGTGGGTAAAGACCCGACCCACTCCACAAGATCTATAATAACTAATCTACTATTAATATTACTAATAATCCTACGAGTTATTAAATGCTACTAAGTACTCGGGGTGACCGAGTCTTCAGATGAATATTTATATTCCTAACAATCTCCCCCTAAGGGAGGTCACCCCGGAAATAATGTTCTGAATTCTAGCATTCTTTCCTTGGATCTTGACTTCATAGCTCGTAGACTTTGATTCTTCAATATCATCAATCTTTGTGCCTTCAGCAGTGTACCTTAGATGACTGTTCTTCTGTCTTGGATGATCTTTGAGTATTCTTCGATGTTATCACCCAACATGTGTCTTCAAGTCATCTTGCGGCTTCGTCTTCATGTGAAGTTGTGATCTTTGAGCCTTCAGTGAGATCATCAGTCATCGTAAATCTCTGAGCTTATCTACTGCAGTGACATTGCCTCCATGTGTTTTGCTGTGACTTTTGGACTGCATGCTCACACTTTTCTGGATCATGATAGATTTCATCAGAGTTGCAGAAGCGGTGTTGTAGGTCTTTCAACTATCATGATGTCTTTGATAATGAATTGGAAGTGTGAGCATGGAGTGTGGATTGACACGTTTCTGCTGGAATCAGGAACCACCATCGCCATCTTTATATGAATCTGAAATAAAACAGTTAGCAATAAAGTTGGAGAACGAATATGGCTTTGTCATTCGTTCGATGTGGTGGTTGGATTTAACCTTCGGTTCTGTGAAGACCGACCTGTGATCAGGTAGAATCCCCTTTAAAGAAGATTCTCCTTGACAGGAATTTCCAGCTTGTAGTAATGAGTCTTCCAACAAATTAATGTCAGAATCATCATACTAAGCATGTTCTCATACCGGAACGTCTCAAAGCAGACAGCACAGTAGAGTGAATCAGTGAATTAAGTACCCACTGATTGACGAGAAATTGATTAGAAAAATCACTCGCGTGTCACTGGATAAACATTTTATGCAACACGACGAGGGTTTTATAAATTGAATCACATTTCTGTCAAAAATACTTTTGATTGAAAATTTTCACAATCAATGTGCTCGAAACTTTTTTGGTGAGCACATTGAAAGGTTTTCAAAAAAGTATCCATCAATCCAATTCCTGGAACAAGTTTGATTCAAATTTGAATCGCCCCATCGTTTCTTTCCAGTTGTCACAAGCTTGATCCATGACGGATCTCACATGTCACCTACCAAGAGCTTGTTTGATGTTGGATCTAGAAGGATTTCCATCTTCATTGTGAATACTTTACGTATCACTCGGATGTTCTGGAAATACCACAAGGATAATGCGTAGGACTCTTCATATATATTTTCTTGCTTTTCACGGTGTATGAAACAGCAAGCATATTGGAAGTGTGTCCTAATGAGATTTATTGATGATCTCTTGGCTCTAGACTCAATAGTGCATTTTGATTTAGTGATCGGAGGCTGGAGAGGACTGCCACCTTTTCAATATCGTCCAACTCGGAGTGAGAGAGACGATAGCAATGTATTGATCTCCGTGACAAATGAAACAAGAGTCCTTTGAGGGACCTTGAGTGGCTAGGGAGGGTTGTGCAGCGTATCACTGGGTCCATGATACTTTGTCTTCAATGTCAGCAATCAACTTAGTGATTCTGACAGCATATGTATTGACCCGGTTTCTGCCTAAAGTGTAAGGAGGGCTTCTTTCTTTTCACCCTTTATCTTTACATTTCTTTTTCATTCTTCAACCCCTTCAGCGCTTACCGAGACTTCATTACTAGCACCTTGTTGGGTTTGTTCCAGTACTAGCTCCATCTCAGTCGGCACTTTTCCCTTATTCACTTTTCTCCTTTTTAATCATTCCTAAGGACTTATATTCTAACTAGAGGATTGTCCCTGGGAAGATCCCTCCGGTTCTGGCTGGATCATGGGAACTAATACCTAACCTTACCATCCTTATAACTCCAATACATAAAGTAAAATGGTCGGTCTTTGGTATTCTTTCACAATTGCCATCACAAATCATTTGCTCCCCCTCAATATGTGCATCGATATACGAAAGAGTTTAGCACATATGGGAGAGCCTACACTTGAGTCCAAAAGATCACATTTTTATCAGATTTTCATATTTAAATCACATTCTCTCCCCCGATCAAAAATTTCAAACCATTTGAGATTTGTGATCCCAATTGATTTAAATATGTTTAGAAAAATTTGGGAGAAAATGCGGTCAGGTTTTAATATACAATCTGATTATGGAGCATACTATGCTCCCCCTTAAACCATGAGAGAGTGTCACTGCTGATGTTGCACAATGTTTAAAAAAGGTGTCAAAATTTTGAACAAATACTCTCCCCCTCAATTAATGACCCGTTTTCTATTTAAAGATCTGTTGTCATTCAATTGAGCGTTAAGTATTTGTAAAAATTTAAGTCCAGTTACCACCTTGTGAAACACCAAAACTCTCCTGAAG
Source organism: Artemisia tridentata subsp. tridentata (assembly GCA_021014915.2). Taxonomy (NCBI): domain Eukaryota; kingdom Viridiplantae; phylum Streptophyta; class Magnoliopsida; order Asterales; family Asteraceae; genus Artemisia; species Artemisia tridentata. The sequence continues at coordinate 243,218,969 of CP139505.1, forward strand.
AATCATAGAAGATAAAAAGTTTGTGGTGCAAAGAAGATTTCTCTTCTTATACAAGAACTGATGCACTGAATCGTACATCAGATCTAAGAAACATGGATATAAAGTAATCCATGCCCGGGTGAACTTCACCCAGTGGGAGGAACAACCGTCTTTTTGGCGACGTGTTTTCCCCATTTAGAAACGCGGGTTGCTATCTAAAGTAATAGCAAGCCATTAAGACATGTTTTAACTGATTAGTATAACTTCTGCTCGAGCTTCATTTAAAGACCCGTGTCATTATTGAATGACATTTCTAGGTCCGTAAATGTTATCGATAAACAGAAGACATGCCTAGAAGAACTATTTTTTTTTTTAGATTTTCTGATTTTCTGGTTTTTTATGGCTTTTATAGGTTTTATATTTTTCTATTTTCTTTTTGTTTTAAGATATATACAAATATATACAAGGATATGTGAAGTCAATCCTTTACTCCTCCTGTTCTTCTTGAAGACATTTGAGTGATTCAGGTGACAAGCTCTTCATTCCAAGACGAGGGAGAATAAACTGAAACCGTTCTCTTGGTAGGGCCTTGGTGAAGATGTCAGCCAGCTGAAACTCCATCCTCACGAAGTATAGTTCCACAATCCCTTTTTCAACTTGTTCCCTTATGAAGTGATGCCTGATGTCGATGTGCTTCGACCGGGAGTGTTGGACATTGTTACAACAAAGAGCGATGGCACTTTTGTTGTCACAATATAGAGGAATCTTGTTGTATGAAAACCCATAGTCTGAAAGTTGTGATCTCATCCAAAGGATTTGAGCACAGCAGGCAGACATCGCAATGTACTCGACCTCTGTAGAAGATATAGAAATGCTCATTTACTTCTTAGAAGACCAACTAACCAACTTTTCCCCCAAAAATTGAGCTCCCCCCGAAGTACTTCGACGAGTATCTTGACACCCCGCATGATCAGCATCAGCATAAGCCGTGAGTTCCATTGCCGTGTCCTTAGGATACCAGAGACCCATGTGAACCGTGCCTTGAAGATATCTGAAAACCCTTTTTACTGCTTCCAGATGCTTTTTGGTAGGCTTGGACTGATACCGAGCGCACATACATACTGCGAACAGAAGATCTGGCCTGCTAGCAGTAAGATACATCAAGGATCCAATCATGCTTCTATACGTTGTTTGATCAACCGGGATTCCAGAAAGGTCTTCATCCAGCTTTGATCTTTCACCCATGGGAGTGTCAACAGAATCACTTGAATCGAATCCAAATTTCTTCAGAATTTCGTTTGCATATTTGGATTGATTAATGAAGATGCCTCCGGGACTTTGAGAGATTTGCAGGCCTAGGAAGAATGAAATTTGTCCCATCATTGACATCTGGAACTTAGAACTCATCTCTTTTGAAAACCGAGCACATTCACTAGGGTCAGAAGAGGCAAAGATAATGTCATCTACATATATCTGAACATGAAGTAGATGTTTGCCCGCCTTTCTGGTGAATAGTGTGGGATCAACTACACCCTTGGAGAATCCATTTGCAAGAAGGAACTTGGAAAATGTGTCATACCATGCCCTAGGCGCCTGCTTCAACCCATAAAGGGCTTTCTTCAAGCGATAGACATGAGTGGGACGATCAGCGTCCACAAATCCTTCAGGTTGGCTCACGTAAACTTCTTCCTTTAAAACACCATTCAACAAGGCTGTCTTAACATCCATCTGGTAGACTATCATATTTCGGCTGGCAGCATTTGCAAGGAAGATTCTGATGGCTTCAATTCGAGCAACTGGAGCAAATGATTCTTCAAAGTCTATTCCTTCTTCTTGTCGATACCCTTTTGCAACTAGCCGTGCCTTGTTCTTCAGAACATCACCATGCTCATCGAGTTTCACTTTGAAGATCCACTTTAGAGCAATAATCATCGCACATTCTGGAGCAGGCACTAATTCCCACACATCAAGTCGATCAAATTCATGAATTTCATCTTGCATAGCATTAAACCAGCAATCTTTGGACATTGCTTCCTTGACATCTTTTGGCTCGACTTTGGATAGTACAGAATTGAAGAAACACCACAGGGCATCGGTGGCAAGTTGCTTTCGTGTAGATACCGGACGTGAAGGATTACCAATGATGTTGTCAATTGGATGATCGTTGGTCCATTTTCTGAGATGGTCATGGGTTTGAGGATTTTGAACTGATGTTGCCGAGTTGATATCTCCTGAAGTGGATGTGTCTACTGAAGATTCAAGAGCAAATATGTTTTCAAATGGAACATCATCCACAGGAGCAAATGGATTAACTTCAAAAGAATGGTTATTTGCAGATCCTTGCTGCACCGAAGAAGATTGAATATTTGATGATGAGGGTGATGGACTAGCAGAAGGTGCATCGAGACTGATTGAGACAGATACTGATGGGCCTTCTAATTCATGTAGAATTTGAGCATCAGCAACAGGAAGTACATCTGGAGTATCAGTGGTAGTATCAATTGTTTTTGGCTCAAAATATTCGTCAAACATCGGATCAAATAACTTCTTCAACTCTTCACTGGTGGGAGGTACATAAGGAACTGCAGGCGTGGGATTCTGTACAAGACCCGAACTAATTGGTCCGGGTGTCAAAAGGTTAAGAGCGGGTCCAGAACTAGATTGTCCAGAAGCCGGTTGCTCAGACAGCTCATCGAATGTAACGTGAATTGTTTCCATGATTTTTCGGGTTCTTTTGTTATAGATTCTGTATCCCTTACGATCTGGTGCGTACCCAAAGAAGAAACCTACGTCTGCTTTAGCCTTCAACTTTCCTAGATCTTGACTGTCATTAGTCGGATAACACAGTGCACCAAACACACGAAGAAAGGAGAGATCTGGCTTCTTGTTATGAATCAGCTCATAAGGTGTCTTGTTGTGAGTAGTATGAATCAGGGATCGGTTTTGGGTGTAACATGCTGTTGCAATTGCTTCTGCCCAAAGAAACATCGGAGCTTTGGAAAATATTAGCATGGTTCTTGCAGCCTCCACCAGAGTACGGTTCCTTTTTTCAACCACACCGTTCTGCTGAGGAGTGCGTGGAACACTTTTCTGGTGTGTTATGCCTATACTTTCATAGAAATGACTAAGTTGTTGGTTGACAAACTCAGTTCCATTGTCTGTACGGATGATTCGGACAGTTTTGTTGAGCCTTACTTGCAGCTGTTTGATTAGTTTGATGATAACCTCTGGAGTTTCATCCTTTGTTCTCAAAAACTTTACCCACGTAAACCGAGAGTAGTCATCGACTACCACAAGAATGTATTTCTTCCCGTTTATACTCTGTACTCTCATTGGACCGCACAGATCTATGTGAAGGGTGTGAAGAACTTCCAGGATGGTGTTGACAGTTTTGGGTTTGTGGGTTTGTTTCTTGCTTTTGCCCAGTTGACATGCAGTACATAGATGATCTTTCTCAAACTTTAGTCTGGGCATGCCTCGTACAAGGTCCTTGCGAGACAAGTCATTTATGGTACCGAAGTTCAAATGGTTTAAACGACGGTGCCAAAGCCAAGACTTAGTCTTTGAGGCCTTTGAAAGCAAGCAAATAGGAGAGGACCTCATCATTTCTTCAATGGAGATGGTATATAAATTGGTGCCATGACCGCCTTTGAGGAGATCCACACCATCCAACTCTCTGACGAAACAAGTGTGTTTCCTGAAGGCCACTTCAAGATCGGAATCACAGAATTGACCAACCGAAAACAAGTTATGCCCTAGTCCTTCCACATAGTATACCCGAGAGATTACACTGTCCCCGAACACATAATCTCCATAACCCATAATTGCCCCAAAGTGGTCGTTCCCAAATCTAACTGTCCCGATAAACTTTTTCACAAAGTTCTTGAGCCGTGAGCGATCCCCCGTCATATGTTTTGAGCAGCCTGAGTCCAAATACCAAAGGACGATTTGTACGACCTGCATTTGAAAACAGACAACGATGGATAACTGAAATATGTGGATCCCCACGTGCAGTTGGGGTCCGTTTGATTAGCACACACAAATTCAGGAGTTACAGGGTTCACAGATGCCGTTGTCATTATAGTGGAGACTACCCTAGATGCAGCAGATGACCTAGTTGGAAGGCATTGTGTTTCTAGAGGCAAAATTCGACCAGTTGGTCTCCATTCCTTAGACTTCACAATCTTATGATTATTCTTTCTAGGTAAGGGACACTGGTTTCCTAGATTGAATTTCCTTCCAGTGGGTCTCCATTGGTATCCAACATTAGCAAAAGTTTTTCCTGTAGCAATCCAGACTTTCTTATTTGTTTCAGTTTTCCTAACATTCTTAACATGGGGTGGTACGGGAGGCATCAGAAATGACACAACATAATCATCATGATTAGCAGAAATTAAACATTCGTCACATGTTTTACAGACAGCATTAGAATTCGAATTAATTATAGTACTTTTGGTACTAGAATTAACACGATTCAATCTACTCATTGCAAACTTATTGTTCCTAGGTTGGGCTTCTACACTCTTCTTGTGATCACTCTTAGCCGGCGCAGTCCTATCTTTCCTTGCATTGCCTCTAGGCTCTGACCCGCTAGCTTGAGTGTCACTTTTCACTCCTGTAGAAGTAACGATGGGAACATTAGTTTGTTTCACTGTCACAAGCTTTCCTGATTTTGATGTGCTGGGTTCTGATGTTCTTGATGATAGTTCAAAGGTTACATGCTTGTTTTTAATTGTGGATAATGATGCAACTAATCTATCTCTTTGGTGGTAAGACTTAGGGCCCGAGCCAATGGCATATTCTAACAATTCTTGAATCCTTTTTGTGAGGACGCAGGCATACACAACTGCCTTATCAAGTGGCTTTTCTATTCTGTCCTCTTTGACAACCTCACGAAGTGTGTCAAGGCTGTCCCTAAGGTGATAGAGATATATTTAATGTACAGGTCTATTGTTTCTAAGGGGAAATGGAATAGGCCCAACATCAACATCATACTTTTTAATAGCAGGAACCTTTGGTGCACCACAATCACAAGTGATACTTGGCATTTTTCCTTTCACCTTCGTCTTAAGATTCTCAATTTCATTTAACAAAGAAGTTATCTTTTCGTTATGACTGTTTCGTGTGACTTTAATCGAGTCATATAACTCTTTGTAATGTTGTTTAATCTTAGAATTCTCAGCTCGAAAACACTCATTTTCGTAGTGTAACTTATTGATGGTGTCTTGATAGTGAAAATTCTGAGAATCTGAAGACGAAGGTTTATTGGTGTCATACACATCACACTTTTTTTATTTTAATTGGGCAATTTGAGCCCTCAATTGTCGAATTGTGTTCGTGTGAGCTTGAATTTTCTCATCCCGTTTGTTTAATTCAAAATACGTATCAAATTCAGGAGCATCCGAAGATGTCTTGAACTTCGATAGTTTGCATCTTTCTTCTAAGTGTTGATATTTTAATTGTAAATTAAGATAGTCAACCTCTAGTTTTGAAAAACGTTTGACCATGTTATCATGGTCATCATTTTGAATTTTTTCTTGTAATTTCAAATTCTCCCCCTCAAGCTCAACAACACGATTCTGGGTAACATTCAAAGCCATAGAATACTCATGAAATTGACAAGCAGATAATGCAGAATCAGTAGCAGTATAAAATACATCTTATGCAATACATCTAGCAATTAAATTCTCATTGGAGATGAGAATGTTCTTTCTTTCAATCTCACGAGTCTTAAGTTCTATCACATTTTGAGTTACCTAATTTTCCATATCTTTAAACACTGCTTTCATTTCATTTACTTCTGTTTTAAGGGTATTTTGCATCCCTTCAAAATGTTCTTTGAGTAGTTTAAAGAATGGCATGACCTCAGTCAAGTAACACCTTTTTGTTTGTTCAAAACACCTTTCTCCCTCAGTTATTCCTGTTGGTGTAATTCTCTTCTTACATGTTTTATCAAAATCAGCAAATAGTTGACAAAGTACATATATGCTAATTAAGGTTTTACATTCAGTGGGAAGAGTCAAAGGAACCAAATGTCTAGGTGTATTGGGAGGATACACCGTCGCAGCAGCAATTTTCCTAAGGGATGGGGTTTTGGCTTCAAGCTCGTCAGTTTTTCTCTTTTCAGTATCATACTTCCAAAATATTTGTTCAAGCGTTAACTTCTTTTGAGGTGCAAACACGGTCAATCGATTCTCCTTATTATAATCATGGGGTTTGACTATTATTCGATTGGCTATGCGGATGGGATCCTTCATTTTCTCATTCACTCTTTCTCTTTTCCACACATCTATTTCATCATTTTGTTCTGACGATGAGTGGTCAGGTGGGGCATGATCAGGCATAAACATCACATTAGCATCATACAAAGCGGGTTGGGCCATTTTTGCATTCCTAAGGTACGCAGACTTTGGTTCACCTATGGTTTTCTCACTATGCTTATCACTCAGCTTTCTGTGCTTGTAAATCATTTGAGCAGTCTGTCTGGTTTGGTCCTGTGTGTACAACTTATCTTCAAGCTTATTCTTTAGGGTTTTAAGTCTGGAGAAATCATTTAAGAGTTGTGTTTCTTTATCTTTGAATTCTTGCTTTAGTGTATTTAAATTTTTTTGAGCTTCCTGTTTTTGCTTAACAGTCTGATCCAGCTGACTTTTCAAAGAATTCAACTCTAGTTTTAATGTTTCTTCCCTAACATTACGCTCTGTTATAAGTGTACGCATTTGACTTTCCATTTTCTGCTCACGCTCTGTTAGTTCAAACTTAGCACGCTGTTCATACAATGCCACTTGTTCTTTATATATGTTTAATCTAGTGGTCAAGGTATCATTAGTGACAAACACAGTGTTTTCATGCGACTCACAAGCATTATCTATAGCACAAGCATTATCTAAGGCACAGACATTATTTACAACACAAGCGATGTTTTTACCAGAAGATGCACCATCTTGTACATCAGACATGTTGTTGTGATTCACATATTGTTCATATGGAAAAATATTACTATTTCCCATGTCAACAGTATCTGAATCAACCACATCTGTTTGTTGTACTTTGTTGGGAATCTTTTGTACATCAACCACGTTATATGAGTCATAAAGTTTTAGTACCTCAGAAATCGCAGATGTGTTGGAGGAACCAGCTTGTTGAGGTGATGAGACAACAGAGGACAAGTTAGCCATGAAGATCGTATGAGCAGTTGGTTCTTCATCCACATCAGAGTCAAACGCATCACAATCATCGGCTTTGAAGATGTTCGGATCATTAAGTGCAAGGTCCTGAACTGGCTGTTCGTCCACATCAGCATCAAAATTATTTCCCCCTTCGCCAGCAAGAAACAACAATTCTTCTTCATCCAACACAGCACCACTTTCTTGTGCTTGCATCAATAACATCTTGTCCTTGAAATAGTCAGAGTTTTGAGGACGGGCTGATTGCAATTCCTAGCAATATGTCCCAATCCACCACAATTGTAGCACTTTGCTTGCCTTCCTTGTCCCTGGTTGACATTACCAACTCTGTTCTGAGCATTCCCCTTACCAACATTCCCAACATTCCTTGGATTCCCATTTTGTCTTCCCTGCACAGTCTGAACAATAATTCTTCCATCTTCCACAGTAGCCTGATTGCGTGGGTTAGATGAGTTTCTGAGTTGATTGTTTGTTTGAGCAGCTTTGAATTGTTGCACAAGTAGGGACACTTGATTGGAAAGCTCATCAATCATCTGATCAGTGCGAGAATATCCAGAGTCTAGTTGAGAGTTCATAGTAGGTTGTGGGTGCATGGATGATTGAGCAAACAATGACTGATTCTTTGATGGGATGGGATTTTGATATGATTGATCAAGTTGTGGTTGATTGTATTGCTGAACATTTGCAACAAAGGCTAGTGGATCACTTGGTGCAGTAGGATTGAGTTTTTCTCTCAACAGACGATCATAAGCAGCATGTTTCTCATGTTGTTGCAGGTATGCATACAACTGCTCATAGTTTGTGTCCCTTAGACCTTTGTTGAGTTTAACTGCGGTAACAAGTCTGTCCCATTCTGGTGTCATGTTGTTCACAAACTTTGAGTTCAGTTGGATGTTCGGCATAGTCATTCTTATGATTCTCATATCGTTCACCAACTTGTGGAACCTTACATAGTAGTCTGTGATGTTCTCTCCTGGGTTCATTTTAAAATGCTCAAACTCATCGTATAGTTGTGACTCACGATCTTCTTTTGTGAGTTCTGATCCAGCCAAAAGCATCTTGACATTGTCCCATACTGCTTTTGCTTCAGTGTTAAAATTTATGAGTTTGTAGACATCTTTAGGCAGACCTTGAATGACAATGTTGGAAGCTCTAACGTCAGCATCATACCTCTTCTTTTCCTCTTCAGTCAGATCAATGTAAGTTCGAGGCCTGTCTATTCCAAAGGTTACAGTTCCATCTTCACCAGTGGTAACAACGTCTCTGGTAGTACCCATCTAAAATGGTCCTTCATCAATGGATTTAAGGATGTTAAATCCATTTTCTTTGCCTAAACAGTAAAGACGTATTCGTTGAGCCCAAGACTCATAGTCTGTCCTATCCAACATGGGAGGACGGGTGTCAGACCCAGCAGCTTGAATATCATCTGAAGCTGTGCTCGTCATGATGTTAAGGTAAAAGCAATTCCCAAACCGCTGAAGTGCAATTCAAACAAACCGCTAAAACCCAAGGCAAACCGCTAATATAAACCGCTGAATCAGAAGGCCAAACCGCTAGTATCAAACCGCTGAGCTAAACCTCTGAAACCAAAACCGCTAAGACTCAAACCGCTGAAGACTAAACCGCTGAATCCCGAACCGCTACGATCTAAACCGCTGAAAGTTAAACCGTTGAATCCAGAACCGCTGAACCACAAAGATCTAAGCCGCTATATGGTTAAACCGCTGAAAGTCTGAACCGCTAAGACCAGTCAAACCGCTATCACAAAACGACAAACCGCTAGCGACAAATACTGACAAACCGCTACCGCAAATGGACAACCCGTCCTTTTCAGTACATTTTGTCGTGTTTCCCAAAATGAATACAATACAAACCGCTAACTACCAAACCGCTACTAAGGATTACCCGAACAGTTCAAACCGCTACTATGAAACACAAAATCGCTACAAGTAAACCTGTATCGAGAGTCAAACCGCTGCGATGAAACTTCTTCCGAACATCAAACCGCTGCCAAGAAACTCTTCAAATCTTCCACAAACAGCTACTGACCCAGTTGTATGTTGTCAAGAAAGATGTAAAACAGTTCAATGAACACAAAAGTACAAGATTTCACCCGATATAACCACAAACAAAGATTAAACAAGGATTTTAGACCACTATTTTATACGACCTAAAAAAACAAAAAATCCACCCACGAATCTGAATATCCTCTTACACGAACCTAACCATGGCTCTTGATACCAATTGTAGCATATTCATAACATATAAACACATGTAAGGTGAGATCTTGGGTCGTTGGTTTAGAGAGAGAGAGATAAGAGATGGAAACTTTCTAGTGAGAGAAACTTGTGAATATTAGATTAGGAGAAGTGAAAGTTTCAACCCTCTCCCTAGGTGGAGAGGGGTATTTATACTACTTACTAGTTGTGCCTCGAGTGGGCTGTGGAGCGAGCTGACAGTGGGTAAAGACCCGACCCACTCCACAAGATCTATAATAACTAATCTACTATTAATGTTACTAATAATCCAACGAGCTATTAAATGCTACTAAGTACTTGGGGTGACCGAGTCTTCAGATGAATATTTATATTCCTAACATCTTGGAAAAGGCTCGGGTAAGGCACTTAAACATGCTACGTTTTTCTTTTTGCTCAAAACTCAAGTTGCCACCCCTTGGAAAGTTCTTAAATTATGCTAAGGGATCTCCCTCCTCATCCTCTAACATCTCAGTAGGAGATTGTTCCATCTCTTCTTCTGCTTCTGCTTCACTTTTTCCTTTGTCCATGATGGTGGTGATATCAATTGAGTGCATAAGACGGTCATGAAGAGTGAAAACAGCTAGAGTAGGGTTTTGTGTATAAGGAAAGATATTTGAAGGATTTGGTTGTGTTGACATGACATACCTAAACAATCTAGTGAGAAACATCCCATAGAGTAGTAGACCGGTTCATTGAGATTTGACTTCTTGCATTCTTCGAATCATGAAGTATGCAAAATTAAAGTGAATGCCCTTGACAAGGTAGAAAAGCATGTAACTGAGACACCCAGGCACATGATCACGATTTCTTAAGACACATATTACATTTTCCCTAAGAATCAATTCCCACTTTTTAAGATTTTGATGCAACTCGTTGGTAAAGACTCGATAAATATTTGAGCTTGTCATCCTTGACAGGTTGGTTTTTCTAGTTGTTATGACATTGATAAGATCATTCAAGTCAGTGAGGTATGCTTCGTACATGGCGCCTTCCTCTTTAGGATCATCAATTTCATTAAGAGACCATTTGTCTGAAAACACGCAACTCCTTGATTTGGAATTTGAAGAATGTTAGCAAATTCGTTAAGAGTGAGAGTGTTGGTGAGGTTTCCTATGCAAAAACGAACTGAGATTTCACCATCATCTTCATCTCTTAAGATTTGATCCAATTAAATAATATATTGTTTATATTTTAAATGAATATAATTTATAAGTTAAAAATATTACTATCTTTAAATAGATAAAAAGATTATGAATGGAGGAGGTTAAAAGAGGGCCCACATGAAAAGAAAAGAAAAGAAATGGTAAAAGTAAGCAAAGTAGTAGGAAATTCTGCAAAACATATATTAGGTATTCATCTTTATTTTTGGGGCCCACTCACACATACCAAACATCATTGTTAGACATCATCCCTAAATCCAAACCTTACACCCTCAAACCAAATGTCACCTTAGGTGTTGTTTGTTTATTAAGAGGTTCTGAATCTGAATCTGAACTGCATATCTGAATCTGAATCTGAGGTGTAAATGTATGAATCTGAATCCAGTAAGACTATTTTTTTAAACGTCTGAATGTTGTAAATGTAAAGCAAGTTTCAGTCTTACAAAACATAAACGCATCCGAGCATTAAAGAAATCATTTGAGTCATAAATTTAACATAGTTTAGCGACATGAAAATAAAATGTCATAATCTAAAACATTCAAGGACATTGTGCCGCAATTGAATCTCTTAAACTAGTCATATATTCTTGATCAGTTGCACTTCCATGTGGATGAACATCTTCATCTACAACATTATCATGTTGTAAATTGCTACTATCATGTACTTCACAATAGGGGTGTTATCGGGTCGGGTTATCGGGTTATCAGGTCTTGTCAGGTCGGGTGAGTCGGGTTTTGGTTAGAAAAAAAACTAGCCCGCAACCCGACCCGATAAGGAGTCGGGTTATCGGGTTCGGGTTGATATCGGGTCGGGTGTAGTCGGGACGGGTGATTCGGGTTAATCAGGTTGGCTTATAAAATTTGACAAAAAAAATATTTGAGCTTAAACACTTGTCGTTGACATTTAATTTTTGATAGCTAAAAATGATTAACAATATGCAAAGCCCAAATTGAATATCTTAAGTTCAAAAAGAAATTTGAATATACTACAAATGAGCAAATGTAACATATATTTCACTAAAATACTTGTGTCATTTTGAACAAAAAATAACCAACTTAAACATACATTTCATTAAATATTGTGTCATTTTGAACCAAAGAAACCATTTCATTATAATACTACTGATCATTACGGAGTAAAATACTTGTGTCATTTTGAACCAAAGATACCATTTGAACCAAATATACCATTTCATTATAACACTACTGATGTTGATGTTGGATAGTATTATAATACTTGTGTCATTTCATTTCATTAAAAAAAATATGTTGCCTTGCCATAGCATTAACAAAGAAAATAACACATCAATAGGCAGTAGCACAGTTGCACAACAGCACCTCAAACCACATTTATCAAGCAATGGAACTGAGCATTACTAACAAATAGCCTGTAGGCTGTAATGGAATTGAAAAACCAAACGTCCCATGCAAATTTTAGATACTGGTATTGGCCTTTTTAAGTTATCAGTAAAAATAAATAGAATAAAATAATGATTTTCGGGTCTTGTCAGGTTGACCCGATAACCCGACAACAAAATTTTTATAACCCTAACCCGACCCGATAACAATGTCGGGTTATCGGTTTCGGGTGAAACTAACCCGATAAGTTTTTTCAACCCGATTTAACTTGACCCGATAAGGCTTATCGGGTTCAGGTTCGGGTCGGGTCAACCCAGCCCTGCTGACACCCCTACTTCACAGTGATCATATAACGAGAAAAGGTCATTGCTCAAGCGCTCCTTCCGAATAAAATTATGAATAGCAAAGCATGAAATAGTAATATCTCTTTGTGTAACCAAAGGATATTAGGGAATCTTCTTCAAGATTGGAAAACGTGCTTTCAAGACACCAAAGGCACGTTCAATTACATTTCTAAGTTTCACATGTGCATGATTGAATTTTTCTCTACTATTCATTCCACGGTTTCGGCGAGAATCTCCAAGCCAATACCTAACATTCCGATATGGTGCCATAAATCCACCGGTGTGTCTATAAGCAGCATCACATAGATAGTACTTATTTGAAGGGGGCATTGGAAAATCAACTTCAGGATCTATCAAAGTCTCATTCAATATTCTAGCATCGTATGCCGTACCTTCCCACCCGACAACAACGTATGTAAATATCATGTTGAAGTCACATATTGCAAAAACATTCTGATAACAATCACCTCGACCTCTTGCCCTATATAGATGTTGTTGTGTAAATGGAGCAGAAGCATGTATCAAAGTTCCATCAAGAGCACCAACTCCTCCCTATTTAAGAAAAGAAAATTGTTATGATTCAAGCAAAACGAATGGCAATACTCGTTAAAATATAGTAATTACCTTAAAAATACGTCATTCCCTCCTATTATTTCCTGGAATGTCCGGGTTTGGATTAAATGATGTTGGTTGTATAACTTCTTGAGCAAACACCAACATTTGATCCAATACTTCATGAAAACACTTATGAATTGTTTGTTTCGAGCATTGAAACCTATGCTTCAAAACTGAAAAACGTTGGTTGTGTCCAATTGTCATTAGAAAAATAGCCATTTTCTCCTCTACCGATATATGTTTGCTATCTTTTAACCAACCTTTTGTTTTAAAATATGTACACAGTTGAACAAATGAGTCAGGGACATGCGCAATAACTCCATACATTGTAAGTTATTTCCTTTTAAAATCTCTTGAGTGTATTGATACCCGGTCATTGCCGACGTATTATCTCTTTTTCGTTTTAATGTTTTTGGACGAAAGTACTTAAAATAAAAGTATACAAGAAAGATGAAGCAAGGTCTTTCTTGAAATCCCATTTAAACCTGTAACAAAAATACGTATAACAATTTAAACCTGTAACAATTAATGATCATGCATTTGACAAATATGCAACAAATAGTTTTAACAATGAATAACAACGTCCAACAAAAATAGTTTTAACAATGCATGCTGCTTATAGACACAAAATAGTTATTTATGATCATGCATTAGACAAATATGCAAAGTCCAACAAATAAATGCCAACAAAGAACAAATAGTTCAATATTGCAAAGTACCAAAACATTAAATAGTTCAACATCGCAAAGTACCAAATGACATAAAACATCAAATAGTTCAAGATTACAAAGTATCAAATTACACAAAACACCAAATACTTCAACATTACAAAGTAGTAACTAAGACAAAACCCAAAATAGTTTAACACAAACATCTAATAGTTAAACATTCAAATAAGACCCAATTGCTTCTTGAACTTTTGAATGTAGCCCTTTAACATGTTTGGTCTGATGGTAAGGTCATCCAAGTGTCTCTATAGTTGCTTGCCTCCTAGTTGACTAAAGATAAGAAATGCTATCAAATATAGTGGATCACTAGATTCCAACTCTAGGACCTTTAACTTTTCATGACACTCATCTGCGGATGGCTCTTTATTCTTAGAAAAACCACCTTTAGCCATGTTAATAATCGCTTATTTCATATCCTCCTCGAACTCAAAAATACCACCTTTAGCTTTTTTCTTTGGCCTAACTCGACTAGGTGACTTATCTCGACTAGGTGACTTATGAAGAGGAACAGAGGTACCTCTTTCAAAATCGTTGTCATATTCGATGTCAAAATCAACATTACGGTTTTCGTTGGTAGGTGGAGGAACCGGAGAACCACCTTCATCAATAGGAACATATTCAATTTGAAGTACTTGGTTAACGGGATTATGGGAAGATGATGGTGGTGTTCGATTCCGTTTCCCAAAAACTTGATGTTTTGGAGCAGTAGCAACACACTTTTCATAAAAATCGGCACAAAGGCGGGGATAAAGCAATGGACTATTTCTCAAGTTATTAGCTATGTTTTTTGTCTTCATAAAAAATGCACAAAAAAATATATTAATAACATAACTATTAGTATTAGATAGAGTTTATTTGTAAAAGTAAAAAAAAGTAGTCACAAACACACCTTAACATTAAGGTCTCTCCACTCTTCTTCTGTAAAGTTGAATGAATTTGTTTCAGAGTTGTAAACGTTTCCCGTTTTTCCTTTCAAGTTTGCCCAAAGATGATACTTTCCTTTATTGTAGTCAAACTTATTCTTCAATTCCCTTTTTAGTAGTCTTTATTCCGTAAGTGTCCTCAAGAGCTTGAGCTATTTTTTTCCAAGAGTCCACGCATAAACTACCACCATTAGGACCTAACCTATTGACCTCATTGATACATGTCTCCAAAAAAAACTTCAATTGTTCCGTGGTAAAATTTAGTTTTTTAATTGAGTCACCCATTCCTATAATCAAAGAAAACACCTAAATCAAACAAAGTCATGTAAAAAATATCCTAAACTACATATTCTATGAAAAACTATTTAAATCAACAATCCTACATATATTATTCACTTCAGTTGTTCAGCGAAATCATATCTATTCAAATCAAACAATTGTTGGTAACTTAACAAAGATGGTGTTGACGCAGGTGTCCGGACGGACCAAATCTCTCGATCGTCTGGAAGGCGTAAGGCAGTCCGGAAAAATCCGGAAGGCACAAAGGTCGTTCGGATTATACAGGCTTCAAACATGGAACAGGTAGCATCACCTCTTGTACAGGTGTCAGCTGCAGGCACCGCCGCCGCCGCCCCAGGATTTACGGGATTATGTCGGGGACATGTCTCCTGAAAATCCGGCGCCGCCAGTCCAGGTATTGAGGCTGAGCACTATAAATACTCAGCTCATTTACTGCTCTCAACTAACGTTTTATCCCACATTTACTTCTCACTACAGTTGATAGCCTTTCGGAATATCAAATACTTACTTTCACACCGGAGTTGGGTCCTGGGATAACACCCAGGGCGAGCCTAACGTGTGCTGTTGTGTGCAGATACCCGGAGGACCCTCAGTTACCGAAGGGATCAGCACCCAAGCCTCTCGGAAGAACCCTAGCGGAGTTCAACCGGCAGGCCCTCATTATTTGTTTGAAGCGGTTGCAAGAAATTGCTTCAACAAATTGGTGCCATCCGTGGGACCTTCCGCTCGATCTACCTGAGGTTCGGAATGACAGGTCCTACACCTACGTTCGAAATGCCGGGTTCTACACCCATCTTCACCCCTGTCCGAAACGCGGGGGGAGCCGGGGGATCCGGAGGAGACCAAGATCCTCCGGATGTCCAAACCCTAATTGCAGGTCATCTTTCAGCCTTGAAAGAGTTGTTCAAACAACCGAGCAATCGCAACCTGGTGAGCCCCAGAATGCTGAGGCTCGACGACGAGTATGAAAATTCGGAGGAAGAAGATGTTGGAGGGTCACCCTACGGAAAAGGAAAAAAGGCGGATGATGATTTGAGCAAACCATTTAAGGAAGTAATCAAGTGCCCATTCACGAAAAGGATCATAGAGTTCTCATCTCCCAAGCACAAGATACCGACGAACCTAAAACTATACCAAGGAAACACCGATCCAGATGACCACATCAATCGTTTCACCAGAGCGGGAAACCATGAAGAATGGCCCATGCCCGTATGGTGTCGAATGTTCCAACAAACCTTGGACGGGAAAGCCAGGGGATGGTTTGATAAGCTCCCGACGGGAAGCATTGATAGTTGGGATGAACTTCAGAAAAGGTTTTTGAATAGGTTTAGTATGTTAAGAATAAGCACCAAGGACCTAACAGAGATCAATAAAATTCACCGAAAGGCGAACGAGAGCCTTCCGAACTTCAAGGAAAGATGGATATACGAGGCAAACAACTTCCCGGATGCCCCGGAAGTCATGCAAATCGGATCATTTTTGAATGGTCACCACTGCCCGGAGTTAGCCAAGAAATTCTCGGATAAGATTCCTAAGACCGTTGACGAGATGTTGGAAAGGATCGATGATTTTGTTCGTTCCGAGGAGGCCTTCCGGACAACAGACCTGCCGAAGGGAGAGAGAATGGAGTCTCGACCTAACCCGTACCACAACAAGAGCGACTACCAACCAAAGCCCCCTGTTGGAGACCACCGCCGGAACAGCCCTAAGGTCGGATTCAAAGGGCGAAGGAACGATTACTATGCACCTTATGTTGCTCCAAGGTATGGTAGCACCGGGAGGGCCGAGGAGGCAACAACCAAGGGAATAAAGGAAAAATAATCAACATGATCCGAAGCTTTATGACCCCCCGGAAAACGGAAGAAACAGAAATAGAAGAATGGATGAACGTTCCAATAAGTTTTCCGTCCATTCTTCCGGAGAAGATGTCAGACGAACCGCTGGTAATCAAAGTTGAAGCTGGGGGGAGGAAAATACGTGAGGTCTATGTCGACCCTGGTGCCTCGATATAAATAATGTATGGGCACCAATTCGAGTGCCTGGATCCTGCGGTCAGGGCACGATTGAAGGAGGTTGACACAATCTTGATAGGATTCGCAGGAAAACCCGTTAGGCCGTGAGGGGTGATAGACTTGGAAGTATGCTTATGAAACCAGGGTTTGTCCCAAAAAATCAGTTTGGAATTTGCCGTGATCGATTCGCCTTCCCCCTACAATGCCATACTGGGACGCATCGGGTTAAAAAAGTTACGGGCCGTTCCTTCAACTATCCATTCGATGGTCAAATTTCCCACACCGGACGGCATAGCAACATTAGTCACTCGGACAAAGGTGCGAGGACATCACGGTACAAGGGAGGAGCCCATTGCGAAAGCAAAAGAAGTGGGAGAAAGAGCTCATTCGCTGGAGGAAAAACGATGGGGTATACCGCATGAACAAAAGAAGGAACCCATCACCGGAAAAAAGGATGGGAAGAAGGCGAACCAGTGTTATGATCAAGGAAGCCCCGACAGACCAACCAAGGTACGAGTAACGGCTCAGGTAATCATCAATACGAAATAACCAATGGAATATCTTGCTATTTTGTTCTATCCTGTAATTATGTGCAAACTAACGGAAGGAACGCAAATACCCTCGTAACTTAAGGCAGGTAATCTCACGTGTCGGGGAAGCAAAGCCTATGGGAATGCAATCCGCCAGAAGCACGAGCCCTTCAAAGAATCGGAAGCCTGCCGAATAAGAACACACAAGTCGAGTAGGGATGGGCGGAAAAGCGCCGCAAGCATAACGGACAATTAATCGTAAAAAGTTTCCATATAAGTTGGATTTAATGTATCTTATGTAACGCCCGAAAGGGCTTGACGTTAACTATTTAATGAAATGTAGATGTCCCACCGTTGAATGGGGGCAATTTTCCCGCAATACATCCTCGAAATGCTTGTGATTTCCCAAAAAGGCTCGATATTGACTATTTTTAATGATAAATGCAGTTATCCCACCGTTGGAGGGAATTGTCCCATCGTTGGAAAGGGCCACCCCACCGTTGGAGGGAGGCAATGTCCCTGCGAAACACCATGAGAATACATTGTTGGTCATATCTAACAAGAAAAAAAAACTTTCATGTTTTACTCTGCAGGGATAGTTACACGAGGTCCCACATGTGTAGCAATTACAAAGTAGCCCGAACATAAGTTTAATGTGGCTCGTCCGGGTGACTCGCGACATCCGGGCGTAGTCAGTGTTCGAGGTTGGTGTTCCGAACATAAGTTTAATGCGGCTCGTCCGGGTGACTTGCGACATCCGGGCGTAGTCAGTGTTCGAGGTTGATTTTCTGGACATAATTAGAAAATGGCCCCCCCGAGAGGTTCACGCCCTCCGGGGAGTGTGTGGTCAATGTCCAAAGATGGTTGATACCCAGAAAGGGGTTGCCATAATCCTGGCGGAAAGGCTGAACCACCTGTAATATCTCGAACACAAGTAGAAAGTGATCCCTCCGAGAGGTTCGTGCCCTCCTGAGATTAGTGATCAGTGTTCATTATTTTCTGAACATAATGAGAAAGTGGCCCCTCCGAGAGGTTCGCGCCCTCCGGAGATTTTTGTGGTCAATGTTCAAAGATGGTTGATACCCGGAAAGGGGTTGCCATAGTCCTGGCGGAAAGGCTGGAATATTCGTCGTACTTTGAACATAAGTGAAAAGTGATCCCTCCGGGAGGCTGGCCCCCTCCGGAGATTTTTGTGGTCAATGTTCAAAGGGGTACCATACAATCACTCAAAAATGCATAGGCTTGTACTTCCGGAGCTATGCAAATAGTAAAGGTAATAACAAACAAGTGCTACGCGTTCGTAATCAAGAGAGTTTTGCTCCAACGTAAACTTGTACCTCCGGAGCTGTGCGAGTAGCGAAGGTAATAACAAACAAGTGGTACGTTCATAACCCTGGCAAATGCCGAGCGTTACCCTGTACCTCCGGAACTGCGTAAGCAGTTACGAAAACAACAAACAGATGTTCGGCGTACATCGGAGGTCGAAAATAGAAGGGGAAGAACGAAGGAATGACCCGCAAAAAGGCTAAGGTCAGACGAGTAAATCGAAGCAGCGTCACATTTGAAGACCCAAGTTGTCCCGTTCCACTCCAAACATGCAATACCATACATAATAAAAAAAAATGATGAAGGAAAAGAGGGGGGAAGAAGGACAAGGCAACCATTAATAATCGCAAGTTCATAAAATCCGGTAGGTCCGTTCAGATGCCCAAAAGAACACCCCATCATGACAACCGAGATATAAATTCCAAAAGGGCAAGGCAACGCGGAGACCAATAAACCGAAAAGAAAAAAATCACCCCGGAAACAAGCAAAAGTGATAGCACGAAACATGAAACATGGCTCATGCAGAATACAGAACAACCATAGATATATACAAATGAATAAGCCATACGAATTACTTGTCATAAATTATTACAGTCATCCGGATATAAAAAATTGTTTTTGGCTCAAGGGCCTTACAACACCAAGTTTTTCAGGCCTAAAGAAGGCACCAACAAGTCCGAAACAATCAGGGAGCCGACTCATCCCCTCCAACAGTAGAACCCTGGACATTAGTAACCCCGGTCTCGGGAGCCCCGGAAGATGATCCCTCGGCAGCACCGGCAGTTTGATTCTTGGGAGAAGAGGCTGGATCAGGATCGGGGAAGATTTGCAGGATTTCATCAAGAGACTTAAGGTAGGAGCTGCTGATCTTCTTGATATAGGGATACTCTGCGGTAAACAACCCATCATACAACGGATCGAGCTTCTTCGCAGCATCTGCATCCAGGTCTTCCGTCTTGGCCACAATGGCAGCCACTTCCTCCGGCTGGCGGCCCATAATCACGCCCTCCATAAAACCGGATTGTGAGGACAGGCTGAAGGGTCCTGCCAAATGATTCTTGTACTCATAGCTGCCCAATAGCCGACGAACAACCTCTGGAATGACCTCCTTAACAACCCTGAACCTATCCCCTTCAATACGGCCCACTCGGGCAATAAGATCCTTCTTTTCCTGCTGAAGGACCAGATTGTCCTTTACCTCCCCACCCAGGTTAACCTTAGCTTTTTCCAAATCAGCTTCCAAGGCGCTGATTCGTTCCGCCGAGGCCAACCTCTCGTCCTCCACCAACTTCTCCAGTTCCTTCACCTGTCCCATCAGCTCTGACTCTCTCACCATGCAGGTAGAATGCTCAACCCTCAGCTGTTTGAGCTCACCCCCGTTCTTTTCGAGGTTTCCGCAGTGTTGGTGAGCATGGTACAGCTCATTGTGCTCATGAAGAAGGTTTTCGAACCGAAGCAACAAGTCCGACTGGGCAACGGCACCCATACCCAAAAATTTCCAGGCCCTTTGAGCAGCCTCGGCATCTCCCAAACTCTCTAAAAATGACTCTTCTTTCGGAGTCGGAAGGTTCAACAGCAAGTCCCGGCAAACCTCCCAGCCATCCAAACGGTCATCCTTGCGTACTTTCCACATCGGCACATGCAAAGATGCCGAGTCATCTTCATCAGTTACCTTGTCCTTTCCGCGATCGGAAGCGGTAGCGGAAGAACCCCCTGTATATTTAGTATAAGAAAAAATAAAGTCAAGCAACAACTACTATCGGAGCAAGTGCAAAGGACAGGGATTAACATTTCCTAAACTTACCAACACTAGTGGCCTCGGACGTGAAGCCCCCGCTGATACCTCCTTGGGTATCCGGCTGTTTTCTTGCGGCCGAAGCACTGGGCCCCTCCGGCTGTTTTCTTCCGGCCGAAGGATTGTCGCTCTCCGGCTGTCTTTCTGCGGCTGAAGCATTGCCGCTTTCATTTGGCCCCGCCACACCGGCCCCTTCATTTGGCTTACTTCGTTTAACCTCTCGGAATGTACCACCACCTTCTGAACCGCGCTGAAGGCGGAATCTAGTCCCCTGTGGTTGGGACTGAGATGTGGGCCGGGCAACATTTTGGCCCTGCTTCCTCTTCCTGGCCTCCAAAACCTTTGGGTCAGGCACTTCGACCCTTGACATTTCGACCGTCTTCTCCGGGATTACGGCTTGGGAAGCAGCGGGATCGGTCACATGCGTCTCGTGAGACTGACTCTCGCGGTACTGATCCCCCTGGACCGCGGACACATCCTTTCTAACCTTAGGTTTCTTTAAGTATTGAGACATTGCGATAGCTGTAAAAAACAAAAACATCAAACGGTTAAAACTTTATGCAGGCATGATGGCCGAAGCACAACTAAAATAATAAACGAAGGTAGAAGTAACATCTGTAAGGTTGTACCCCTCCCTTCGGCCTCCCTTAAGACCACTCGGTTACCAGGATAATCCCAATCAAACGAAAGCCTATCTATTAGGGAGAAGTCACGTTTCCAACCCTTCAAACCAGTTAGAATCTCCCGGAGGCAAAACCCTCCTCTCCGGACCACCCCCTTTCCTCAAAAGAAAGCCAATGACCTTGCTTATTCAGCTTGCTTATCCATCCATTGTCATACCCTTCGGGGGCAGACGCAGGTATAGGTTTGGCGGTATTCTGTGATCCATGATAATCCTACGCACAGCCCTTTCGTCCAACCGAAAGGTGTACTTCTCTATGGCAAACTTTGGGAGAAACCCCTTGGGAATTCTCACAAGTAGAAATAGACGAAACCAGCGTGGTCTAGCCGAGGGAGAGAGGGATATAGCCAAACAACAAAATAAAAACAAGGCAGGGATGATTTGGATCGTACCTTTGCAGACGAAAGGCTAGTATGGGAATCACACTGGTGGACTTGCAATGGTCGTTCCGAAAAAAAAAACTACCGGAAGGCGTCTCAGTTGAAAATGTGGAATTACGGTAGCAAAAAACACACACCAACGACACTATTTATAGGAAGAACACAGAATGTGGAATGTCACACCTAGCAAGGTGCTGACGTGGCTACATCTCAGCCCGCGTGTGGGGCACGCGCATGCGTGTCAGCGCACATTAATTGCGACCTATATTAAGTAACCATAAAATAATAAAGAATTTTAAATAATATGAAAAAAGGGGCACGTTCGAAGAAGCGACAAGACGACTCTCGGTAAAACCAGTACGACGTAAGACATACTCAAACCTAACGACATACCCATCGGGTGTAATACCTGAAATTCAGATAACTTGTAAAATGACTAAAATACCCTCTGAATTTGAACTTTTAAGAACTTACGAAAATATATAAGTAATCTCATTTGAACTTAACCTAAGTTACAAAACAAATTAAGATGATATAAGCTATGCAATATGTAAATAATATGTACAAATAAAATCTCTTCATCTAGCACAAGTTAGTCGACCCATTTGATGTGTTTTATACACAAAACTTTCGGCCCAAAATCAAGAGATAAACATGCATTCATTGGTCCATAATTATGATGGATCCTAGCCCAAAAATAAACCCAATCCCTCCTAATAATAACACACGGTTTCTTTTTCTTTTTGCATAACCGAATATCAAAAAAATAAAAAAACCTAGCAAACCCTAAAACCAAAAGTTCGGCTCCTCTCTTGCTGCTGCTGCTGTCGACCCAAACCAACCAAGAGGAGGCTTTGATCTTGTGTTCCTGCTCTTTTAGTATCACACATAAGGTAATCAATACACATCATGATTTAATCCATTCGAATTTTGAAGCGAAACCCTAATTATTTACATAAAATCATAAAACTGCTGCTGATCAGGAATATTAATCCGACTTTAATCAATCGAATCTCGATGATAGCTAAGTGTTTTTAGGTAGTTTTTGAGCCTAGAATTAAATTCAATGAAATAGCTTTTTGTAGAATTTAACCTTGTAAATTTTAGAGGCCTGGAAGACCACTTTTTGATTTTTAGAAAATTAAGTGTCAAATCGAATTCGTATGTCTGGAAAAACAGTCTGGGTTTTCCATTTTTCATTTTCAAACCGTAACGAATTAGAAGGTCTCCTTTGAACTGAGTAATATTTGATGAGTCTATTAGTTACTGGAATTTTTCTAGATTTTTATAAATTTTATAAATAGGGCTGAGGATTAATTACTTTTCGGGTGTTTTAATTGATCCAGTTCTGGAACAGGTTTGGAAAAAAGATAGGGAAACTTGTCATAATTACCCTTAAACTTTTGTAACCTGATAAAATGTACTTTAATTCCATAATGATCTTGAAGTAAGGACTTAACCTAATCTGTAATATTAATAACTTACTAAATCCGAAAAGTTACTAAAAATACAAAGTTATTTAAAATGGAAGGATAGCTGAAACCCCCTTTGTAATTATGTCCTCTACTCCTTTAGGTTTGAAGAGGGAGTGGTTTGATCCCTGTCAGTTTTGCTACTCTTGTGTTCTTGCATTCTAATAAGGTACAGATATTCTGCCCTTCTCTAGTAAGGTGTCTTCGTTTCTTTTGATTTCGTATTTTGATTCGTTTAGGATTACCTATGCCATTGCTATGTTCCCTCCTGTGTGTGCACCTTTCATGTGATCTTTTGTTTGTGAACCCTTGACGTGTTCCCTTTGTTCTGAATCTTTATTGAATCTCTTTGTTTTGACCTATTGTCCTGAATCCTGATCTGTAAATCTTGTTTTGAAACTTAATCTGACATACTTGTAGAAAACTTGATTTGATTTTTGATATAAACCTTAATCTGTTAAATCCCTAGTTGAACCTAATTGATTTTGGAACTATCTTTAAAATACATATGAAACCGTTTGAGGAAAGCTATTTTAAAAGAAGCAACATCACTTTTAATGGAAGTTAATAAAAGTTTTGGAAGACCATTTTATGAAAACTATTTTGTAAGATCAGTTGTCGTGAAACCGTTTTGAAGGATTGTTTAAATGGACTTTTAAATAGAAACCTTTTTAGATAAACTGTTGATATGAAACCTTGATTATAAACTTTTGTTATACTCTTTTGAACCATTCGATATAGTCCTTTTAATCTGAACTAAACTTTGATATAAAACTTAATCTGATAAACTTTGTTTTGAACCTTTGACATCTATTTCTAAACTGTTTGACATGAACCTTTTTGCCATGTACCCTTAAGATTTGACTTTCTAATTATGCTAGTACATTTGACCTTTGACCTGACAGTTTGATATCCAAGCCAGTCACTAGGCATGAGGGTTTCATGTCCATGTCATTGACGCACCTCTGACATGACTCTAGGGCAGGAGAGTGATGACCTGTTCCGTCCCTTATTTATTATTTGCTATGGCCATTATAATTATGATTATTGATTTGTCTGTGGGGCGTATGGGTGCACTCTAGATTTGACCTGTTATCTGTTTATTGATATATGTTAGTTGTTATATTTGTCTGGTGACTGATGGTGTGTGCGATACACGTCTTTCACATATATCAGTGAGCTGATCACTCAAAATGATACATGAGGTCACCCCTCATATTATTTGTTACTTGAGAGGCATCCCCTCTAGATTACTTGTATGCTTATACCGTTTGATATGATCTGTTATCTGGGCTTGTGATAGATTTCTGTTTTTCCCTTATTTTATGACTATATTGTTTCTTTTCATTATCTCTTTTCTTTAGTCTTTACCTCATTCCTTATTTATTCCTGACATCTCATTCTTACACCCTGAGTTATCGGTATGACATGTATTCTTGATTTTCCTTTGTACTGCTATCCGTTATCGTTTCTTGTTATCTATATATCTGTTCACTGAGCTCTCGTAGCTCAGCCGCGTTTTTCTTTTTCACGCGGCAGGTATTAGTAGGAAGCTGGGAATGTGTGAAGAGTGTACCTTGGACTTAGAAGATTGGATAGCTATGCTGGGTTAGAGTTGGATTGAAGACATTATGTTTTAGAATTAGTTTTGGAAGTTTTAATTGTAACCATTTAGACTCAATATTTCATTTGTAATCCTTGAATTTTTGTATTACTGTATTAGTATGCTTGTTTTGATCTGATATGGATCCATTGTTGTGATATCTTTACCCTTGTTGGGTCGGGGTGTTACATCGGGAAAGGTCAAACCTGAGCCCATGGTTGGAAATATCACACCATCGGCACAATCATAGTTTCGACACCAAGAAGGGTAAAACCCTTCAGAGAAATCAAAAGAGACACCCTGACCCATCGGGTAAAAACAACAATTACTCCCCAAAAGGAACAACAACGGTCTTTGGCAAATCGGGCCCCTCCGGCACAATAGAACCAAACGGACGCAAGCAAAGGGCAATTATTAATCTGAGCTACAAGAAGCACATGTTGTAAACCATGAAAGGATTGGGAACGACCCAATGATAACTTCCACACATCAAAGACGTCATAGTCAAAACTCTCTAAAGTATCACAACATCGGCCGAACCGATACTGTGATACTGGGGGGACATGTTGACGCAGGTGTCCGGACGGACCAAATCTCTCGGTCTTCCGGACAGCGTAAGGCAGTCCGGAAGAATCCGGAAGGCACAAAGGTCGTTCGGATTATACAGGCTTCAGACATGGAACAGGTGGCATCACCTCTTGTAAAGGTGTCAGCTGCAGACACCGCCGCCGCCGCCCAAGGATTTACGGGATTATGTCGGGGACATGTCTCCTGAAAATACGGCGCCGCCAGTCCAGGTATCGAGGCTGAGCACTATAAATACTCAGCTCATTTACTGCTCCCAACTAACGTTTTTTCCCGCATTTACTTCTCACTACAGTTGATAGCCTTTTGGAATATAAAATACTTACTTTCATACCGGAGGTGGGTCCTGGGATAACACCCAGGGCGAGCCTAACGTGTGCTGTTGTGTGCAGATACCCGGAGGACCCTCAGTTACCGAAGGGATCAGCACCCAAGCCTCTCGGAAGAACCCTAGCGGAGTTCAACCGACAGACCCTCATTATTTGTTTGAAGCGGTTGCAAGAAATTGCTTCAACAGATGGCACCAAGGATTAAAAAACATGGTAATGTGAATCAGTAAATGGTTACCCACATCAGTTACATGGTTACCCACATCAGTTAATTGTGTCACATGCCCACATATTATAATAAAACATATAAGTTACTTGTGCCACATGCCCACATATTATAATGAAACATATGGGTGCTACTAACCATACCCTCCCTATGCATGGGACCCGCCTACTTTTGATGTAATGTACAATCCGACAAAGCAGACAGTACAAGCGGTGGCAGCGGTACAAAGTCAACACCCTCCCTGTAGGGAGGGTTTGGATATATTGACCCGAAACATATTCATCAGTTAACTATTATAGTGAAAACAGTCTTATTGGTAACAACAATCTTACATTATTATACTATGTGATTATGAAGCAAGCTGCTAGTTAAGCAAACGTCACAACAGTTTTATATGTGAAGCATATTATGTGATTATACAATTGTATATATTCTATAAGGATTTTTCTAACATGTGCTCTAAGGGCACATAATAAGTACACAAAAGGACAAAAAAAAGGTACAAAAAGTACATGTGGGCCTAAGTACTTTTTTGTACTTTTTGTACCTTCTTTTTTTTGTCCTTTTATGTACTTAACATGTGCCTTAGGGCACATGTTAGAAAGACCCATTCTATAAACACCAAAAAGTCACCAGTATCACCAATATAGTTAAGCTATATTATACAAAGGTGCCAGTTATATATATATATATATATATATATATATATATATATATATATATATATATATATATATATATATATATATATATAGGGTAGGGATACAATGAGAAGGGGCTTAAAATGAGAAGGGTAGGAAGGATTGTGGGAGTGACATGTGTCATCCCCATGCCACATCATCATGCCGCATCACGGTTACTGCATCGTGATGCAGTAAAAATTTTGGCGGGAAAAATTTTTTTTTTCCCGCCAAAAAAAAATTTTTTTTTTGGGCAAAAAAAAATTTTTTTTCCCGCCAAAATTTTTACTGCATCACGATGCAGTATAAATTTTTACTGCATTACGGTTACTGCATCACGATGCAGTATATTTTTTTACTTCATTACGGTTACTGCATCACGATGCAGTATAATTTTTTACTGCATCACGGTTACTGCATCACGATGCAGTAAAAATTTTGGCGGGAAAAAAAAAATTTGCCCAAAAAAAAAAATTTTTTTTTTGGCGGGAAAAAAAATTTTTTCCCGCCAAAATTTTTACTGCATCACGATGCAGTAAACATTTTGGCGGAATGATGATGTGGCAAAGTGACACATGTCACTCCCACAATCTTTCCCACCCTTCTCATTTTAAGACCTCTTCTCATAATATCCCATCTCTATATATATATATATATATACATTTTGAAGCAAATTGAGAAGACAAATCTAGCAAAAAGTGAATTAGCAAAAATTGACCAATATCATATGTGAAGCAAATGTACCAGTTAAGCTATATTGTAATGTAAAGCAAAAGTCAACAATATCATATTTAAACACAAAAAAGTCACCAATATCACCAATATAGTTGAGCTATATTATACATATTCTTGGTACCCACATCAGTTTTATATATGAAGCAAAAAGTCACCAATCTCATCTATAAACACCATTTTTTATTTCTTGATCGTAACTAATACAGTAGATTACAAAGTACAAAAAGAAAAGCGACCAAATCACAATTGTTTTAACAATGATGATGATAAAAAAAATTAATAAAAAAACAATGATGATAGGAAAAAAAAAAAAAAAAAAAAAAAAAAAAAAAAAAAAAAAAAAAATTGTTTTAACAATGGATTAAAGAAAACAACGGACCTGATGTAGGAGGATGTTGTAGGTAGCGTCTTGTGGCCGGAGAAGAGGCGGCCAGCGATGGGTGGTGGCCGAAGATGGGAGAGGCAGTTTAGTGATTAGGGTTTGAAGAGGTAGGTAGGGAATGTGGGAGAGTTAGGGCTTGTTTGTTAATTTTTTTTATTAAATCATGTTTAATTAAGAGATGATAGAAAGTGTGAGAGAGTGAAAAGTTTGAAGAGGTAGATAGAAAGTGTGAGAGAGTGAAAAGTTATTTTTGGTTATTTTGTGTCAACAAGAGACTTCTCTTATATCTAGACCATTAATATGTTATTGCCTCTCAACGAGAAAAAAAAAAAATATTTGACTCATTAATAGCTTATTAAGACATTAAAAATAAATAAATAAACCCACCTATTAAAACAAAACACCTCCGTATGAAACCCATTTCCATTCCTAAACCAAACGTACCCTACGCTCTGTTCTCGAGTTTTTTTTTAAGTAATGGAAGAGGATGGGATGAGAAATCAAAAAAAGGAGCGTTCTTGAGTTTTTTTAAGATAGAAAGGTAGGGGACGGGAAGGTGGGAGGGAGGGAAGGGATGGGCTTTTGTGTGTTAATATGTTCCGCCCATATTTGGGGGAATCAGGAGGGAACGGGTTCTATTGACAACATGAGCCTCTGTTAAATGACTATTATATCCTCCTTCTTCTGCAAATTTATATCATAACTGATGCATAAAGCAGCATCGTACGTATAAATGCATGTATTAATCTCCATTGCATAGTTAACTGATGCATCTAACTTTGGTTGCTTGTAATATCACAAGCATCTTTTCATTTTTTTATATGTCAAACACATCATTTAGTATAGCCAAATTAACGAGACAAGGATACCATGATGCTAACCATTATCACTACAGAATGATGCTATTTAAACATAACAGATTACAACTACAAGCATTATTTTCCAAATTTGACATTAATATAAAATGTTACAGCTGGTAAACAGGTTGAATCCTATAGCATCTTTCGTGTTTAATAATCTTAAAATAAATAAGGATGCGTTTGGTTCACAGGTATTGCACCTGTTGGAATCGAATGATTGTTAAATTAATTGTTTGGTTCATGGTCTGACTTTTATAACAGTATTTGATTACTTCGAATGTGGGTTTTCACAAAAGTCTGGTAACTCCATTGTTTTTCTGACAATAGCATGGTGTTACTGACAATTTGGCACAAAAGTCATCAACCCATTTATCTCTATGGTGCCACGTAATTTTAAAAAAATAATAATAATATTATTATGTATTAATTTAATATTAAATTATTAAATTAAATTTTATAATATAACTAAGTGGGCCCTCACTATTATATAATAAAATTAAATAAAAACTCATTCCCAACTACATTTTATAAAACAAACAACATTAATACTATCATTCAATTTTTATTTCTTTCGATCCATACCAAATCCGATACCCATTGTGATTCCTAGCAACAAACCAAACGGCCCCTAAGTGTTTTGAGGGTAAATTGGTAATTTGGGTTTAAAAATTAAAACTCAAGAATAAAAACCCTTCCATTCTTCAGAGTCTCATTCCTTACTTTGCCATTCCATCTCATCCCCTTCCATTCTTTAAAAAAATTTCCAAAATCTCACTTCCTTCCTACCACCGGAACAAACCCCCTGGCGGCCTCTATTCTCCCGGATCTCCAATTTTATAAAACAAAAGGTACGTACGCTCTTCACAACATCAATAATCATCACTCTTCATTCAAATACTACTTCACTACTCGTATTTCATATCAATTTTATAAAAAAAAATCAATCACAGGTCCAAAACCCTAAAAAAAAAATGATGAAAACCAGAAAAGTTAGCGGCAGAGGCGAAACATCAACAACAACACCATCTTCACATTACGCATTCGGACCACAAGAAGACGATATAATCATCAAACACCGTTTACTAACCCGAACAACCACCACTCGAGGCGAGCCGCCTCTTAAAAAGCTTCAAAAGAAGTTCACTTCATTCGCTTTAGAAACGGATAAGGCGACGGAGAACTACGCCGACTGCGAGAAGCTCGCGAAGGCGTTCCTGCAAGAGGTTAAGACTTTTGTGGTTCCGTTAGTTAAGACGAAAGCGGTTATTGATGCGAATGTCAGAGAGAAGGAGAATTTTAATGAGTTGAATGATGAGATTAATAGGAAGATTGTTGAGGCGATGGAGGATATCGAGGAGTTGAAGAAGGTGTTGGAGGAGAGTAGAGTTGAGCGCAAGCATAAGGAGGAGTGTGAGATGATTAGGAAGTTGATTGCGGTGCAGACGCCGAGAAGTGAGACGCAGAAGGTGATTGATGATTTGGAGAAGGAGATTGTTGCGTTGGAAGCGGAGAATACTGCGAGTTCAAGGATGCTTGAGCTTCGGAAGAAGCAGTTTGCGCTTTTGTTGCATGTGGTATGTATTATTTTTGTGTACGGAATGGTTTTGTTTTATGATTGTTGCTTGCTACTATTAATGTTGCAAAAATCGCTAGGTGCTAATCGGGCGGTCAACCCCCTTGTACGTAGTAATCTGTCTAGGAGCGGACTAATTGGGGACTAATTGGATAGGAATTTTCTGTGTATAATTGGGGAAATTATATAGGACTATGAAATGAACATAATACTTCAAATAGTTCTAAAATTGAAATAGTTGAAAGTTCACATAATTTTCTCAAATCGTTTTTCACCATAAATGTAAACTGCTACTACTAATGTCTAAACACGTAATTTGGGGCTGATTTTGACCAATTTTAACTGATGTTGACCTATTTTTGGCTAGGCCGATTAGTATGGCCGATATACTCAAATCGCCAAGGCATGATTAATCGGCCGCCTAGAGTGATTTCTGCAACACCGGCTACTATTCTATTTGATGTTCACATCGCACTTGACAGTGTATTGGTTGATTTCTTTAGACAAGTTTATTGTGTAGAGTTCTCTTGGCCTAAAGTAGATAACTAAAATATACATGAAGCTTAATAGCTTTAGGGTTATCACTTATCAGTTTCAATAGTTTCGGTTCTAACTTATTTACTTGCCAAGAGGGTCTTATGAGTTCTACTAGCTAATCTAATTGACATTTCTTGTAGCTTACGGTTCTTCTTATTCTCCCTTTTAAAACTAGTCAAGGAAGAGCGAACGCTAAGTTGCAGAAATTTTCTAGATTTTAGTTTGAAATAACACCTTTTCAAGGGTCCCAAAACACATATGTGTCCATTTCGTTTACTATTACGGTATTACCTAAAAGTAGCCGTGACTATCTGATCTTTCTCGATTGATCTTTTTGATTGTCACCCTCTCAGTCACACCCAGGAAAGACACCATAATCCACATGTTTACTCATGTTTTAATTGCAAACTTTATAAATTAGCCAGTCTTTTATGTAAATGTTGGGTGCTCATAATTGATATGGTATATAAGGGTGTTCTAAAACCGTAAGTTATCAATTGATTAATAATTTTTCACTTTTATTGTGAGATTTCATATGTCCATATCCAACCTTTCATCTTATATGCCATATTAATTTTAATTATGAGCACCCTACGAGTTGGCTAAAAAATGTTAGTTAAAACATTTTGCATTCTATGGATTCAGAAGTGGGTAACATTGTGGATTTGGGTGTCTTTCCATGGGTGTGACCCATGAGAGAGTGACTGACAATGCCGACAAGTTCATGGATCAACCAGGGAAGATATATAGTCATGGCTACTCTTAGCCAACACTAAACGAACTTGTCAGCAATTTTTTTGGGATTCTAGAACATGTGTATTTAAATTATGCATTTATTTTACACTAAAATCAGCGGGAGCTTAAGTAATTCCTACATAGAGTATAGTTGGTGTTTGCTCTTATCTTACTATCTAAAAAGGCATAACTAGAAAGAACCTAAAGGTACATGATGCGTCAATAATATGAGCACAACTCTTTAGACCCATTTAGAAAGTATATAAATACACTGAAACTAATAAGACTCGACCTAAAGCTATGAAGTTTTCCGTATGTTTATGTTAGCCTAGAGGACTACATGCATAGTTTATCTTTGAGAAATTAACCAATGCACTCTTACCATACGTCAAACTACAAAGCACATATCATGAATTTATGTAACATATGGAGAGTTATTACGGAGTGCATGTCAATGATGTGTTGGTTTGAGCTTTGCTACACATTCCTACATTTTCATCCTACAAATCCTGCTACACTTACAACAATATTATATAGTTTTTTCCCACTCATTCTCTCTGCATCCTCTTGTGAGTAGGACACTTTGTAGGCTTAAAATGTAGGAATGTTTAGCATTTTCCTGTTGGTTTTGATTCTTTAGATTTACTTAATTGTTTCTATGTATTATTAGGTTTAACCATGATCATAAAAGTTCATGCTTATTAAAATACTTTAGTGATATCTAATTAGCTATAACTCTTAGTTCTCTCACGTGGTGTAGTATTATATATTGCTCATCACGTGTTTGCTTTCAGTTTATACCGGGACATGCAATCTAGTTAGAAGCTAATATGTACAATACATTGAGTTTCCCGAATTTTTTGGAACTAGGTTACTAGCTAGCTTCATAATGTCTAGTCAGAACATTTTTTGTTTGTTCAGTTTGGAAAATGTAGGTAAAAAGGTTGTTTGTTTGTTCATTCGTTCCTGTATTATAATCTGATAACACATTGCAGAGAGCCATAGAGGTTGGACATCACTAGTTGAACCCTTAATAGAATTGCATGGGCTGAAAGTTTGATAAGATATTTTACTTGAGTGGATTTTAAATTAAAAAAACTGAATAAATCCTTATGCATACTGAAGCTTCTCTATATTAGACTATAATGTGAGAAATGCTGTAATCTAGATGCATTTTTATCAACACATAGTTCCCCTCTGGCCAAAAACAATTTACTCTTTAACAGAATGTTGTCTTAGTCCTTTGTCGTTTTATAGAATGTATTACGAACCAACTTTGTATCCAAAGTATACATGCTTTTATATGCATTGATTTAATGGAAAGGGTGAAAATAAAACCTACTACCTCATGCAGAAAGTTAATTCATTCTCAATTTTGTTTAACTTTTAAATAATAAAATGAATCCATCAAACCACCTGTTTTTATAAGCAAAACACATGCATACAGGTCCATTCATTATCCAAATGGAGCCAATGCACGATATACCCATGGTCATGTATGATGGCAACTGAAGTATATTCATTTGGCAAATTCGAATTCAAAGTTACATCCGTTCGTCATAACCGGCTACAAATTTTATTAGAGTTATCCGTCTCAATAAATAATCAACTTCTTTTCTTTAACTTTTGAATATTAACTTATTAATATATTTCGTTTATTTACAATTTAACCAACACTAATCACTAAAACAGTAAAGAAGTTGATATTAACTTATCAAAGGCAAACTCACACCCACCCATAGTCACCTGAGTCGGGGTTCGCTCCGTTTCGAATTCGCGGTACGAATTCGCAATTCGCTAGGTCCCTAAAATCCGGTTCGAAGGGGGGTAGGTTCATTTCGGTTCGCTTCGGTTCGATGAACCCGATATTAAACTACAATAATAGATTCGTATTAGATAGTAGAAAACTAGAAATAGATACTCCAATTTCAAAGTACTTCAAATATCAGATTACAAGTCTTCAAAATTAAAAGTTCAAAACCAAATTACTCGAACCCTTCTTTTTTTCCCTTGCCATTATTGTCTTCATCTTCCTCCAAGTCTTCTACTTCAATCCTTGATGAGCTTTCCAAGTTTGTAGATTCGGCCTCAATATCCCACTTCTTGTGTGGCCCTTCGTTATATTCTTCAGAAAACCTTGAAATAAGGCGGATGTTGGAATGAACATAAACAAGTTTGTCCGCCCTTTTATTGTTAAGCCGATTCCTCTTCACACTATGAATATAAGAATAAGTGCTCCAGTTCCTTTCAGCTGAAGAACTACTTATAGGTTGTGACAATATCTTTTTCGCCACTTCAGCTAATTCCGGTGTTTCGGCACCATAAGTAGACCACCAGTCGATTGCCTCCATTGTAACCGCATCTAGTTGAGCTACTGGTAATGAATAGAGACCCTTCTTCATGTGAAAAGTAGCAAATTGTCCTTAACAACTGTTCCTCATCTCTATTTTCAGCAATGCGAGTAAATGCTTCCATGACACCTTGAACAACTTTATCAAGATTTGGTGCCTTTTTTCGTTCACCACCAGGTGCTAATGTTCCAAGATAACGTGTCATAAAATCGAGGACATAAAGCAAATCCCAAACAATGTAAAGGTTTTGTCATTTTGTCCCACCTGTCTAACACAATTTCTTGCACCTGAGGGAAATATGAGGCATATATACTTGTGTTCATCACATCATTGATTTCTCCCAACATATTATCCATCTTCTCATAAATTTCACCCATTTTCGAGCCCTCACCATCACAAAATTTGACCATAAGATAAATAGGCTCGGTGATTTGAAGAATGGTTTCTACCTTATTCCAAAAGACATCATCTCTAATGGTATCAACATCTTTAATGGTTTCAACATCACCTTGTTTTGCATACTCTCTCTACGAATTTTTTGCAATGGTTGTAGAAAGGGCCTCTCTACAAAGCACTAATCTATTCAACAAGATGTAATGAGAGGCGAATTTGGTTTTTGCAACCTTTAGAAGTTCCAACTTTGAATTGTCTCTAAAAATGGCTAAAGCTTGTGTATGGTTCAAAAAGAACTTGACAATCTTTTTTCCTTGTTTATGTGTCTTGTAACCAATAAAACTCTTTTGCCAAGTCTTTAAAAATCAGGTTTAGAGTGTGTACACAACATGGTGACCAAAATATATGCTTGTAACGTTTTTCAATTTATTTTCCCGCCGCTTTACAATTGGCTGCATTATCAGTCACCACACTAAGAACATTATTTGGACCAACAGATTCAATTGCTTGAGTAAGAAATTCAGCAATCGCCTTTCCCGTTTTCTCCACACCAAAAAAGTCTTCGGCATACATAAACATAGCACCACGACTATTTACCGCAAGAACATTGATCAAACTATTATTCTTTATGTTTGTCCTCCTATCAGATACAATAGAAAGCCCGTGAGAGTACCATGTATCTTTAAATGGTGTAAGGTTTTTGTCTACATCTCTAACACATTCATCTAGTAGATTGGTTCTTGCTTTCTCACTAGATGGTGCTTTATAACCAACGGGTGCCTTTCTTATAGCATTTATCATTTCAATAAAATGTGGTTCTTGCTTTCTCACTAGATGCTGTTTTGAAGTTTTTTAAGGGTGCTTGGGGATTGCTTATCTGCTCATGTGCTTTGATACAACAGATAAGCAATTTTGGGGTTGTTTGGAATTGCTTGTCTGAGTGAAATAAGCTTTTTTGCACAAGCAACTTGAAACTGCTTTATTTAAGCCAGCTCTTCCACGATAAGCAGATAAATAGTTTGACTAAGCAATTCCGGACACCCCCCTTATTTGGTTTGCTATTCTAAACAGCAGTGTGGTTGTTATTACTTATTACTACTATCATCAGGCTTGGGATGGGCCTGCATAGAATACATTTTTTTTCTTTCCTTTTCTTGTCTTTCTGAGTTTTAAAAAGTGCCGTATCAAAGAAGACATGTTATTACTGCTTTCATTTTCAACATTCATTGTTTGAGCAGAACATACAATATCCCAGCATGAAGTAGCAATCATTTTTTCATGGCTTATTGTTCTATGATTCCTTAGTCTCATTGTTTGTTTTTGATGCTCATGTTTCTTTTATATCATTTGCAGGTAGATGAGTTACAAAATACCATTGAGGAAGAACAAAAGAGTATGATCGAGGAAATGCGAATGGCGATTTATGAGAACAAGAGCATTGTGGAGGATGCTCCTGGGAGTTCTGAAGCTATGGCCATTGATTAATGTATGCTGACGTACTCTTATGTTGTATCTCGTATTTAAACCCAGTAGCTGCTCCTGAATCAATGAACCTACATTTTAAGGTCTTTTTAGCTGCAGTTTTTCATATAACATTTGCATGGCTTCCCGTTTTGTGACTATTACTTTTATAAAAGTTGACCAGCAAGAGTCTTTCAGCCCTATAACATTTGCATGGCTTCCCATTTCATCAGAAAAGTTAAAAGATAGATAATGAGATATGAACTGATGTTAAGCAAATCATACTAAACATTCAAAGATAATTTATTTACTCAATGGGTCAAATGGATCATATAATGAAAATAGATGAAAGAACAATCAAATGGGTTGGACCCAAGATTGCGAAGGGTGTGTTAGGTTAATGATATATTTGGAAGTCGGTTCACAGAATTAACGTATCACCTTTGACATTTCTATGTAGTATTTCAAAGAGATTGCACGACTCAAATTTTCTTTTGTATCGGCATAAAAGCTGTTTTTTTTTGTTGCTAAGTTGAATCAACACAATGATCACTACTAGCCGATGGATCACAGATGTGGCGATATGATTGTAAGACTAGGATGCAATCATACCCTTATATTTCCCATTATCTAATCTCATTTCCAAAGTGGTCTAAACAACTAGACTGGCAATGTTCATATTGATTCAGTAGGTATATCATAAATTCATGATTCTTCTACAGGTCTTTCATTGTTGCCACCTCACCAAACAACAAATGTTGGTGTAACTTGTCATTAAACTTTTTATTAATTTATCAAGTGATTTTCTGAAGGTAATATATGCCTCTAGAAAGATTATTTCAGATGGATAATTCATCTTGTGACAAATAATAGTGAAAATCTCTTGCAATAAAGAAAAGTGAAAATTTCTCATACTAACGACAACAGAAATAATAATTTTTATTGGACACGTCATTGTGGCTCTAAATCGAAAGAACAATCTCCTTTTTTAAGATGAGGTTAAATTTAAGAAACATAAGGGACGAATATAGAAGAATCTGTAATATCTTTTCATTCCATCTATTAGACGTTTAAAAAAAACACTATTGCAAAGACAATACAAAAGCTCGTGTACACCGTATAAAAATAAACACATTCGACACTCTAGCCTTTTTGCACTCAAGTATCTGGTATCTCTACTATAGTGGTTTATTATATAAATGGTAACACATAAAAAGATGAAAAGTTTAGTTATTTCATTTTGGGCCACATAAAAGTCATTTTACTTTGTGTTTTTGTTCAATTAGATCTCACGTACTATTTCTTTCTTTTTTTAATACTGTAGTTTTTTGGGTCATTATACTATCAAAACTTGTCATTAAAGTCACTGTATTATCAAAATTTGCTAACTAAGGCCTTGTTTGTTTTTCAAAATTTTCCACTTCTTTCGCTTATCACTTCTTTCCTCTGCGGGCGCGCAGAGGAACTTGTTTGTTTTTTTGCAGAGAAAAGAGCTTCTTTCCTCTTCAAAGCTCTTCCCAAATTCAGACAACTTCTTTGTCTTCTATCCTCTTCATTTCACAAACCCTATCACACACACCTCCCATCACCAACCCACCCCAGCCGCCACCATCACCCCCACCCCATCCGCCGTCCACCACCACCCCATCCGACGTCCACCACCACCCCATCCGTCGGCCACCATCATCCCAGCCGCCGCCGCCACCATCTCAGCCGCCATAAAAAAGGTAAGGGTTTTCTTCCATTCTTTTGTTTGTGGGTATATCAAAAATGAGGTTTTGAACTTTAATCCATGATATTTGAGTACCCATTTCATCATTAAAGTTGTGGGTATGTTTGAAATTAGATCTTTGTATCATGACAATGTTGGTTTAAGTTTTATTAGCTATAGATAGGGTTTTTATTGTTTTTAGTTAAATATGAGGTTTTATAATTAGGATATGTAGATTT
This sequence comes from Artemisia tridentata subsp. tridentata, assembly GCA_021014915.2. NCBI lineage: Eukaryota > Viridiplantae > Streptophyta > Magnoliopsida > Asterales > Asteraceae > Artemisia > Artemisia tridentata. The sequence continues at coordinate 243,256,419 of CP139505.1, forward strand.
TGAATTGATGAATTATTATAGGAAATTAGTTAAATAGAGTGGTTTGTGAAGTAATTTAGGTTATGGGGTTGGTGTTTAATGTGTATTCGACAACTTTGGTTTCGAGTTTCTTGAGGTAAAGTTTGATTCTTATGTGTTGGTACTGTGTTGGAGAGTTTATGAAGTTAGGTTGTTACAAGTGATATTTCATATGTTTGAACATTATTTCATAATATCCAGCAGATGATGTTTTCCCCCTTTATATGGAGGAGTGAATGGGAGTAGAAAGTACTATTTAACTATGGTTGGAAGAATCCTGATCTAAGATCAGGTGGTTATATATAGTTACAAACTAGTGTGTCTAGGAATGGTGAGGGTGGTGAATAGAATACAAAATGTGCTGAGCGAGTATTTTCATAAAGATGATTTAAATTACGTCGAGGTTAATGTTATATAGACTACAAGAACTATAGCATTCTTACAAGGATACAAACAATATTAAATAACACTTACAAAGAACCAAACGAGTTACTTACATACAGGTTCTTAAGTAAACAAGAATATGATACTGATGAATTTTTGGGATAGAATTGCTGACTATGATGATATGATTTTCATGATAGGCTGCTCGCAAGTCTGCTCCAACTACAGGAGGTGTGAAGAAACCTCACAGATACAGACCAGGAACTGTTGCCCTCCGGTATGGCTTGTTTTTAATTTGATAATAGTTGTCTGTAGTTGGAATATTGGTTATGTATTGATCTTATGTTTATGGCACAGTGAAATCCGTAAGTACCAGAAGAGTACTGAACTTCTGATCAGGAAGCTACCATTCCAGAGGCTTTTCCGTGAAATTGCTCAAGACTTTAAGGTCAGTTCTCAACTTTTTTGGATGGTTTATGTTGGATGTTTTTGGATGGTTTTCATACTTTATGATATTTTGATAAGTTGTTTGATGAGTGAGGTTTGGATTATAAAAGGGGTTGTGTGGGAGTGTTTCTCTTGTGGACAGGTTATGTTATTCAGTGTCATCTCATTTCCTGTCATTCCCCAGCATTGTCTTTCTTAATTGCCATGACTGCTGAAGTATTGTCCTGTTTATGAGTCTCGTCTACTTTCTTTCAGTTTTGAAGTTAATTGTAATAATGTGGTCAATGAGATTAAAAAAGGGTTGTGGGAGGGTATATGTAATGTGGGAGATATTTTCTGGATCTGCTTATGTTTAGAGATTTTGTTTCTTTAAGAACGTAAATGATCTGCATGAGATAAGTTGTTTGGTAAGAATGTAAGATGTAAAATGATCCGCATGAGATAAGTTGTTTGGTTTTCTTAAAATACTCTATAACGGTTATGGTGTATTGGGAGTGCTGTTGTTAGGTAAGCTGTTTTACAATGCACTTTTTAAACATCCCTTTGGAGCATCACATTTGGGGATGATTCTGCAGTTTTTAAGCAGGTTTTGTTATCGAGCATCACCTTATTTTCGATGTGTATTAATCACAAACTAATAAAACTAAGATTCTATACTTACACATTTGCTAATTTGGTAAAATGTACCACCATCAAATTGGCAAATGATCAAATAACTTAAAACGTACTTGAGTAAAATGTTTTACATAAAATGTTTTACATAAGATGTTTTGCAAAAGGCTTGAGAAAAACTAAGATTCTGTACTTGGTACTTCCTACTTGCGCGAGACAGCAGATCCGTCTGGTATTTTCATACAAAAATGATACTAATAAACTTATGCCCCTTTTTGTGATATAACAAAAGAATATGAACATCAGCTAGATTAGCACTAGCAAATAGCGCCAAAATTTTCTATGGTTGGTAGATTATCTACAGATGTTCACGGTCCTGCAAAACAGAATGAGCCATGTGGCGTTAATGGCAAAAGTAAAAGATATGCAACTCCAAAAAGATCCATATATAAAGCAAACTACAGAAATTTTGATAAGGAGAAATATAGTGAACGCTGGGAGGATTCGGATCCCAAATATGGTTTATCTTAAAGTCGACATAGCTCCATGTATATGTTCTTTTGAGCTAGAACCAATCAATAGGCAGATCGGAAACTCTGTTATCTAGAACATCTTTCCCCTTTCCCTTCTTCTGTACCTTAATCCAATCGCCCTCGGTTAGACTTCTTGCAATGAAAGAACCATCCCTTCCTATTTGTTTGTCCTGTCAGATAGAAAGAGAGACCCCAAAGAGCCTTCTTTACCACAAACATTTCCATTTTTATATTGTCTTTCCCTTTTCAATCTGTCTCAGAAACACCTGAAAATTGCAACATTTTTAATTGCTGGGATCCATGAAAACATAAAGGTAGAGGTGAGAATTCAACCCATTTGGTTATTATATATAAATTTTAAATATTGGTTTACCTCCAAGGGGTCAAATCAAATTTTTTTAAAGGAAGGGGTGAAATGGGTGTATACGGGATGGTCGCCTAAAGTGCATATCTAATTCATAAAACCTCCTACATCGCTTTATTCAGCATTGTTACAGTACTACTATTTTAATCAATTAATAATATAGTTTTAATCATCCATCCCTCCATCTTGCCACCTCAACTCAGGGCCTATTAGGCAAGTAAACTACCTATGGTTGACTATCATATTAAGAGACTTATTTCAAAACAGCAATGATTTAATGCTACTACTCTCATCCATGATCGCCGCTCATGATTAAAATAAGTAAACGAGAGAGGAAAAAGGTCATAAGGATTTAGCACCACGCACATATTTTGATATGGTACACCTATTTCATGCAGAAATCAAGTGACTTGCTGAAACTCGTTTAACGATAATCAAAAAATGATGAAATAAGTTTCACGATGTGAATATATTATCAGGAATTAACAAGTTGAAGTCAAGCAAAACCTAAAGAATGAACAGGAGATTGTTGTGATGAATGCACCACATATTGCATAAGATACTCTGATGGTCATGGTCATAAACATGAGAAAAATAATACCTTCATTTTTGGGATTTTTTCGCACAAAGCTCAGCTGAGCTATATAATTACTTTCAGCAAAATCATGTAATGTACGTCGAGCTCGAGCACCGTCATGCACATACTCTTCCTTTAATAACTCTCTACGCTCATCAGTATCCTGCATCGAATATGGCATTAGTTAATGAATAGCTAGGGAAGAGAATAATAAACTAAGCACAGCACTATTCTCCCAAAAATATAAATATTCATAACAAGTACTACTATGTATTTTTGGTAAAAACAATTGTTATGCAGAACAAATTTGAAAGTGTACCTGCAAGAATTTCAACATCTGCTCTTCAATTGTACCATGCATAGCCAGAGTTTCTACATGGATAGGACGTGTAGCACCCATCCTGTGAGCACGACTAATCACCTGCTCCTCCATGCTGACAAATTCCAAAATACTTGATACTCAGTAAACAGTAAGGCTATGGGTCAAAACATAATATTTTAGTATGAGTCGGACCGAGTTTAACTGGAACACTTCTTTTCCTAACATTTAAATATACCGGTGCTTATGCTCCTCCATGCTGACAAATTCCAAAACATATGCATGCATACATCCATACATGCATTTCTATGTTCATTAATATAAAGAAAAAATACAACATAAAATCCCATGTCCACTCAAGGTAAGACTAAAAAGTTTGTAAATGGAAAAAGTTTCACAGCGCTTTTTCACTAAAATGAAAGTGTTCTCTCACATTTCATATCCTGCAAAGTCCCTTATAAAATCATTTCTATAGTTTACCATTGTCACTAATGTTTCATGCGTTTATATACCTTTTATCCCAAATGGGTTCCATCAGAAAGACGTGTGTCACAAACTCAGATCAAGGCCTAGTGCTCCACTTCCATCCATCAGAAGAGCCAGACAGTCCTCATCATGCTGGAAGGTAGCCACTGATTTCACCTATATAAAATGCAAGTGACTTAAGATTGCCATTCAAAATATAAACCCAGATGTGACAAATTCGTTTTCAGTACTTATGAACGGGTCGATTTGGGTTCTATTATAATTAAATCAGGTATAAGGTTGCCAAAATGCTACTTTTAGATTGCTATGATAATATCTTATTGTAATAATAATTAGCACATTGATTTTGTATTAATAAGATGAATAGACAAAAAGTTTTTGTGGATCAACCCCATCAACAACAACCGCCCATACTAAAAATAACCAAGTTCAACCCAACCACATGTTGACCAGTACCCACTAACCCACATATCTTGCCACCTCTAAACTCCATGCTCAAAACCAATACCAGGCTACAGTTTAACAAATTCAAAAATGGTCATTCGAACTACACCGAATTAGACTACCAGAATCTTACCTTGCGACCAGAATTCATTGGACTGTACATTCCCACGAATTTTATGCCAGCAACTGTCAACTGGAAAAAAAATTATAGAATCAAATTGTTACAGAAATTTCACACCAGACTGTTTTTGTTCCATAGAAAGTTGAGAATTAGAATTACCTGTTGTTCAATGACATGTATATGCTCAAGAAACTGAGAAAATATTAACACTTTTTCTGGAGATGCGTTAAATCCAGCACAAGCGTTGCTTCTCCCAAAGGGAGAAACACGATCATCAAACTCCTTGACCTCATGGCCCATTATTTTATTGGATTCCTGTAACTTTTTCAACTTTTCCACAAGATATGAAACTTTACTGCTAGAAGTTGACTGCCAATCAGGATTCCAGTCATTTTTTTTTGGGTAAAGGGCATTCCACCCGGTAAATATATTTACACCAAAAAATCGTTTAAGTACAATGGAATGTGGCTGAAGTACCACATTAACCTCAAGCAACGCTTGAACAACCAACTAAACTCGCTTGTGACAGTCATCCTACACATACAATAAAAAAAGGAATGATTCATAAAGATGGTTAGAAGTAAGAAGAAAAGAGAATAATGCATATATAATGGAAACCTACCTGTTTATATGAGGGCTGCAACTCAATAAGATCTTTCGGGACAGGCCACTTTGGGTTGGGGTTTTCTGGACGAGCTAATGTTTCGGGACTTTGCATCTCATATAAGTTTTCACAGCCCGGGAAAGTACACTTTTCACTGTTTAATGCAACGCAGTCCAGGCACAAAAGATGCCTACATGGAGTTATGACAGGCAGACGGCACCACTCTTGACATAGACGGCACCACTCTTGACATCTGAAAATGACATGGATTAAGACAGATATAGTATGTGTTTGGATGTGCGCTTTAAAAGTACATATAAGTATTAAATAATCAGAATCAGATGAATGGCTGAAATAAATTAAAAAAATATGGAGAAGGTAGTGTTGGGATGTTCTCTAGTTTAAAGTTGTAGTACTCTTGAGCAAAATCTGATAGTTTAAGGAACTCACTAATTAAACCTGATAGTTTAAGTCTTGTGAACTGAGAGCAAAGTCTCTTAAATAACGTTAAAATGAGGAAGACTATGTTATTTTATTGTGCCATTTAGATAATCAGTTTCATTGCAGCTGGTATGAAACTGACTCTTTAAACAAATACAACTAAATAAGTAAATATCGAAGGGTATCATAACCATAAACAGTTGAATCTTACCTCATACAGTTTCCACCAAATAGAATGTTATATCTTATAAAAGTATACTCCTCCGAAAGGGGATCCAGACCATTTTCCACCAAGATATCCATTGTTTCTTGAATATCTTCTCCGGCATCTGTTACTTTTATATGTCCAGCCACACAGCAAGATAACCTCACATTTCTAATAAGGGTACTTCTGAACTTCCATTGCTTTGGGTTCAACAAACTCTCAACATGTGAAGGATCATTCCAATCAGCCATAAGTATATTTCTCCTCACAGTAACAACCAATTCATTATAAGTCTTCGCATGCTCTTCATTAAAATTAATAAAAGTCACCGTTTTTATACAGGGAGGAATCATCAGTAAATCTTTTTTCCTAGCACTAATCATGCACCTCCTGAGTAACTGTAACAAGCGGGCCCGACCCTCTTCCATTTTAGCCTCAAATGGCCTAAGAATGCCCGAATCCCATGAACGCTGATCCAACCCGTATGCTTCTTCTCTGAGGAACTTAAGCATGGGTTGAAGATTTGAAAGTTGACTATTTGGAGTACTAGGAGTGGGTGTTCCAGTTAACAACCAACGACTAAAAGCAGTTAATGAAACTGATAACTGTAATTTGTTTGTCAAATTCAAACTTGAGCCAAGGGTGTGACCTTCATCAAACACAACTCTGAGCCAATGAACTTGCATCAAAACACTTCTCTTTTTTGGGCTCCATTCAGCACTTAAACGACTGAAAGTCGTGATGACAACATCATAGTCCCAAGCAATATTATGAACCAAAGGCTTTTTGTGATCAGCCCATACATACACACGTAATTGGCCAGGTTTCACGTGCCTTTCAATCTGATTCTTCCAATGGTCAAACCAGATTTGCAGGAACTACAATCAGAGTTGCTCGGGACAAATAGAATCTAATTGAATCAAGAGGCTCACTGAGAGCAATCCTAAGGGCTGACAAATCGAAAGTCAAATTCACTAAATTTTTTGGGTAATGCCAAGTCATTGTTCCCTGATCTACCTTCTTGACTAAACCAAAGGCTTTAAAAAGTTTATGAAATCCACGAATTTCCCCTGTAGCTAGCACTCTTGTTCCATTTAAAGGGTGGACTAATCCAGTTGTTTCCATTTTCGAAAGCTTATCTTGTGTTAATTTAGTCAACCACGTTAACGCCTTTTTAGTTTCGGAATTAATTAGTGCATAGTGCTCTTTGAGGACACTAGCAAAAAATGAAACATTTTCCTCTTTCCCTTCAGTTGTTCCTTTGGTATAAAATCCAGGCAAGTTTGTTACTCTCTGACCATTATCCGATGACTCTTCCGGCACCTTGCAACTCTGGTAAAACGGATCACTATTCATATACTACAAAACCATGCAGCTGAAGAATCTGTAGCATGTGAATCCTGAAGCTTCCGCCACTTCCGACAAGAATCACATTGGACCCACGTTTCATTAATTTGAGAAGAATATCCAGTAGCCTTCTTAGGTCTCTTTTTCATGTTTCTTGATGGTACGTATGGTGGATCATCTATATCATCAATTTCAGATAGTTTTCTCTTTTCTGAAGTCCCCTCCTCTCCTTCATACTCACCAGAAGATTTCGCTTAGTTCTGGTCCAGCTTCGGGTGCACTGAACAGTAGATTCAGTTGATTCTATGCAAAAGGGTGTTTTGGCTTTCTCAGAAGATTTCGGGTTTGAACCCTCCAGAGATGAAAGGCCACTTCGACTAGTACGACTCACAATCTTTTTGCTAGCAAGCGCACTACCACACTTTATGCTATCACCGCCTAGCTCATAATAGCCACAATTCAGGTCATCTTTTTGTTTACACCATATTATTTCTACCCCTTCTGGTGGATCCGCAAGAGTTCCTAGTGTTTTCAATATCAGGGACAAAGCAGTAATTGTCTTACCTAAGCCAGGTTCATCACAAAACATACCCCCACGGAAATCTTTAACCATAGGAACTGCACCTGTAATAACCTCTCCAGAAACGGTATTTATATTAAAATCAAACCCGTCTTCGGTTGCAAATCTCATGTACATAGGATTTGGAAATACTTGCGGGTCCCGCTCCCGTTTTAGCATCCACTCAACTGCTGACTGTTGATGGGGATAAAGTTTAAGGTTCATAGATGGCATTACTGATGCTGCTAACAATCTTAGATGCCGACAAGTTGTGGAAATCCTAAGAAGTTCAAGAGGAGCGAGTGTAGTTATAATATTGATCATAACATCGTCTGGTAGCAGCCAGAAACCAGTTTCACAAGATTCATCTGCTGGGTTTATGTTGGAATGAATAGAATCTCCCTGCATTGAGACACTAGGTAAACTGCTAAAAATCTCGTGTAGTTCAAACAGTTTCTTTCGTGAAGTATCAGGTGCATTACAATGCTGGTCGCATTCAAGGACATGGCAATCTGAAACATTCCATATGGGATCCTCAATCTTGATATCAGGTTTGCAAAAATTCAACATCGAGCGCCTAGCTTGCCAATCACAGCTGTATAGGAAATGACATGCACAACGTTAGCATCCTTGAGGCAGAAATTTGAAGTTTAAAATTGTTTAAAATACAATCATCTAAGTAGCAATGAAAGAACATGTGAATCATAAGTTAACCTCCTTAACAGTTTGTCTTGATCTTATACACAATTATGCATATATAAAAGCACGAGCCCATAAAAATATCAGGTTTTCCCTATTTTATATATAGGTTTTCAATATAAAATTATCATTTTCGCTTTCTTTATTATTTAAAGCTCAAAGTACAAGCTCAAGTAAAAAGCCAAACTATACTGTATTTGAGCCTAGTTAAATTTTTTTGGGTAAAGGGGCTTTACCCCGGTAAAATATATATAATCACAAAATGTTGAAGTACAATGGAATGTGGCTGAAATACCACATTAACCTCAAGCAAACGCTTGACAGCCAATAAAACACTCGGTAGTAACATGCCACATACCGAAACAACTAGCTAAATACAATGACAAGAACGCCTATAGGGAAAAACCACTTCAAAGCACACGGCCGCAACACGAAATAAGGCCATAGTTGTCAATAGCGAATAGCGATAAATAGCGACGAGTCACCTATATGCTACGTAGCGAATAGCGATAAATAGCGACCGCTATTTGTGTTTAGCGATAAAATAGTAGCAAGTATAAATTTTAAAATTATATGTATATTGATACATTTTAGTATAAATAACTAAGCAAGTATAAAAAATATTGGGCTTTAAATATAAATTAATGCTTTAACTTAGTTAAATTAAGGTTTTTTAATTTATTTTTAATATTACAGGGGCCAATCATGGACAATCCAAATTCTGCTAAAGAAGAGTTTAAGTGTATTGTTGTCTTTGTTCAAGTTAAAGAAGTTAAAGGGGCTGAGTGTATCTTTTTTCTTTATATTACCCAGCCTCTCTTCTAGGGTTACTTACCACCTATGTAGTTATCTCGGTCAAAAATCTCGTATCGTTCAAGGTCCGATATTTGAAATAGCGGTTTTCGCGGTGAGATATCGGTGAGATATCGGTTTTTATATTATCTAGAATATTATATATATTTATTAATAAAATAAATAAACCTTTTCAGTTAATATAAATATAATAACTACTATAGTAATAACATTTATTAAATTAAATTTAAATAGTTACAAAGTCACAATTTGGAAAAAAAAATTACATATTACCAGTACTTGCCATAAAATTATAAAACTTGTTTGTGATGGGCTTTAAGAGATGTGAAATATAATGGTTTTGGGCCTTTTTATATTTATATATTGATTATAGAAAAGACAGGATTTACACTTTATCACTGCACACCACACTTTTCTCTCTCTTTTTTAGCCGCTTTCAACCTTTCATTTTCTTCCTATCTTCTTCATATCTTCTTCATCTTTCTTCTTTTCTTGATTTTTCGAAACCCAACAAGAACACAACACTAACAAGAACATCGACAACGCAAGATCCAACCACCCATCTATTGTTTTTTCTTTATCAAAACCACCAGAAATAATATAGATCCAAGCAAACCAAGATCCAAACTCCGCCACAGTTCGCCGTAAAAAAGCTAGATCTAGCCATTTTTCCGGCGAGTGGGGTCTCACCTCCGACACCACTGTAATCACCATTAAATTCCGAACAAACCCTGAAAACCTCGTCACCTGAACCACCGTGACGCGCCGCCACGCGCAGCCACTGCACCTCCACCTGAACCACCGTGTCGCTATTTTGTCGCTAAATGATAATAGCGGCCGATGACCGCTTCGCTACGTAGCGCGCGATAGCGAGCGCTATCGTCGCTATTGACAACTATGGCACACGGCCGCAACACGAAATAAGGCCACCAGCAGACCACTAGGAGTATAATAAGCCAGCTGAGACCGCCTCCTTAAAAAAACCTTCCCAAGATAAAAAAAACCCAGCGGGAAAATCCCTTGAGAAGGAAAAAAGAGTACAGCTCTCAACCGGCACTCCACTTGCAAAAGATAACCAAACGAATTCACCTCCCCACATACCGAAACAACAGCCTAGTTAAATTAAGGCATGTCCAATCATGACAATGTCTTCAAGTTAAGGATGATCCACTCAAACGAAGAGGCTCATATGACATAGGGTCATTAAGTAAGGATTAGTCAAGAAAGATCTAATGACCAGATTATAACTAACAAGTGTCCCTAGTCTATGAACTGTCTTACGCTACAGTCTACTGCTGCTACTGTCTTACTGTGTACAGGAACTGTGTGTGACTGTAGCTACCCGACCCCAAGGAATGTACTTGTTACTGCTCCTCAGGTGGTTACTGAAATGCTTCTCAGGTGAGGAGTATGAACGAGATAAGACTGATTGAATCAGAAGATTATTTCAATCGACTTAATTAGAAGCTCTAATAACTATTCAAAATTGATGGTATTTCAACCACGATAATCTTGGTTGGTACCAAACCCGATAGTGATTCTTTCGATTCGTATTAGGGTGATGGCCCCTGTTTCACTAAAAGTTGGGAAGGGAATACGTTCTCCAATCGGCATGTGTTAACCATTTTCTTGTGTGTGCTTAAATATGTTTAGGAATTTTGCATGATGCTTAAAAGGCTTTCTCTATTCGGGTAATTTATTACTTGGGGAGTGTTTGTTTAAGCTTATATGTGGCTTATGAGCTTATTTGTGTTTCGGTTATATTCATAAGCCTCAATTTTCCGGCTTAGTTTGAGACTTGTGGGCTTATATAAGTTTATTATGATATGATAAACTTATATAAGCCCATAAGTATCAAAATAAGCCGAAAATTTGGGGCTTATGAAGTATAAGGCGAATTCAAATAAGCTCATAAGCCCACATATGAGCTTAGACAAACACCCCCCTTGTTGATAACAGTCGTTTAGTTATGTGAAAGACGGTTGTGCCTCTATAATTATGATGTTCCCTTACAGATACAGCACAGTAAAATTGAAAACTTGCAATTAATCACTACCATAATTCGTTCTTTCTAGACCAACAACACAAAGTTTACAAAATCGAGAATTTTGATCAATTAGACCCATCGTCGTGGGGATTAATAATTAATAATACAAGAGAATAAATTCGACAATGTACCTCAAATGACGAAAAAGAGCAGCAGCAGTAGACTTAGATCGCGGAAACTGCCATCCGCACTACAATCCAACATTCAAATAAACATCAACAAGCACCACAACCCTCACCTCTCCCTCTCCCTCTCCCTCTCTTTTCGCAACACTACGCACTACTCGCGAATGAATCCTCAAACACTTGGCATTAACCAAGACCCAAATCTTATGTACCACACTAACACTCCCATTCACCAACCCTATCTTACTCAATTTCTTACCACTACCACTACTACTACCGCTATTAATTAACGACAAAACGACGCCGTTTTGGGTAACGAAACCGACGTTGTGGGATTGGTCTCGGAAGATGTCGAGAGGGGTGGATGGGGTTAGGGTTTGGGTGGAATTGAGGACGAGGGTGACGTAAGCGCATAGTTTGTGATCAGGGATTGTAATTGCCATTGATTGATCTTTATCTGCCATTTGTAATGTAATTCAATTGGGGAAATTTTTAGGGTTTGAATGATTTCATGATATGTGTGAGTCGAATTCTGTTTTTGGTTTTGACAATGAATGAATCGGATTTGAATATTTATTTATGGGGCCGGAAGCTTCGGCCACAGTTTTATCTAGGGCTGACGACCCGACGAAACCGAGCCGACCCGAGAACCGATTTTATGGAAAACACGAACCGAAACCGAACAGAATATGGTCGGTTCGGTTTGGTTTTACGTCGGTTCGGTCGGGTCAGGTCGGTTCAAGTGTGTTTTGGTCGTTTTGGGTCGAACCGAAACCGAAAACCGGTAATACATAGAACCGAAACCGAACCGAAAATGGTCGGTTCCGTTCGGTTCGGTCCGGTTCGGCTCGGTTTTTTCGGTTTTGTGCTCAGCCCTAGTTTTATCATTATTCCAATTCTGTATGTTATCGGAAGTATTTGTAACCGATTTTTTTTTTTATGAGTGAATTTTTTCAACTGGTCCTTGTTGTTTTCTTTGCTTCACAATCTACTCCTTCTACTTTTACTTCTATTCAAATTAAACTTCCTTATTACTGTACATTTTTTTTAAACCAAATTACCGATCAAGACTAAAAAGTAAAAAACATACCTCTTTTACCAAAACAAACCTATTTTCTACATATTACCAAAATGAACCAAGGGCGCCTCTAACTCAAGCACACCTTAGTATGTAAACACTCCTCAAATGCCTCAAATGTCGTGCGTTAAGTTTCAGCATCTTTTCATTTTAATATTTTTAAAAGTACCTTACACCACCCATCAGCCATTCATCTTGTTATAACTTGTTGAGGCGCATAAGAAGTGGGGGCACTTGGTCATTTAAAGTGCTCCTGAATATTTTATATGAAAAACTGAAGTGTACCTCATCAAAATCTTTAAACGCACCTAGCTAAATGAGCTTTGATTAATAGATGTCTTACATCTAACGGTTAATTGAACCAAAGTTTATTTCGGTAATACAAATGTGCTTTGTCCTTTTTCGTATTTTGGTATCTTAAAAGGTTCACTTAAGAAATTTTCTCTTTTTATAACCCAGACACAACTCATTTATTAATTGTGTCAAGAAACTCAACTCGAACCTATGACATGTTTAACTAAATATGATAGGTGGGTTGTTAAGTTGATAGTTGGTATATGTAATTATGTATTAATAAAGTATATTAGTGAAAATACAGTCATTCACCAAATAATTACATATATAAATTCTTGCTCATCATATTTGAATTTCAATATTTATGATTTTTATTTTTGAGAGATTATATTGTCACACAACTTGACATTTATAAATATTACATTTGTTAGAAATCCTTAAAGCCCAAACACTTTGGCCGAGCCTAATCGGTATGGCCCATTAGCTATTTTCCTTATCATACCCGACCCGATCGCTGTTCACTTATACTCACATACAAGCGTTTACTTTGAGATCTGAGTGGGTCTCTGATGACATCAAATAAGTACATAATATTATCATCATTTATCCTATTTAATTAACTTGTTTTACTATATTATTCATGAGAATTGGTGCTTGATTGTTTACTTTAGTGATTCTCAGGTAAAAACAAGTAATAGGTAACTAACTGGGCTATCTCAGTTGGCCACCAAGGGTAACCTTGGGGAGGTATCCTTGGAGAGGTCTCAGGTTCAAGTCTCACCATGGATCTTCAGGGGCCTGAAAAAATATAAGTAGGAGTGGGGTTTATCCTCTAAGGAGAAAGGTTCGATGCTTGCATACTGACCAATTGGATGTCATTGTGGGCTCGAATCACTAACTACTAACTCGCCGTTCAAAAAAAACAAGTAATAGGTGAAACTTGGCGATTTTGGACGAATTATGGAGAAAAACTTGCAAGATGTCAAAAGTCTACTGAAATCTAGAAGATGCGTCGTATCTCATTCAACAGATACGCCGCAATATCATACTTAGATGAATTCGAAGACCATTGCCTGACTTTGAAGAATACGCAGCATGTGTTCTACCATGCGCCGCATATGAAACTTTGGTCAACGAAGAAGATCAAGCTTGTTCTACTCCAGTACGCCGCATTACCTTTCTGACATACGGTGTATCATTATCAAGACTTCACCAGAATACAATCCAAGATACTGAAGGACATGCGCCGCATTAAAGATCAAGTTACACCGCATCTAAAGGCGGTGTACGGATATTCCATAATATATTAATCTTGGACCCCACGCGAAGTTAAGTCAATGCGCCGCATCTACTTACTCGATGCGCCGCATCGAACCCTCAGACAGAGACTATAAATACCCCAAGACATATACGAATTTTGTGTGCACCATAACCCTAAGGAGACGAATTCAGTCGAAGAAGCATCACAAGACACACCCCAAACGAAGATATTAGAGCTGTAAGAAGGTCCTGCATGTATTTAATTCATTAAGTAGTTTTGTTTATTGTAATAGTAAGCTTTAATTCATCAGGATAGATGGGCTTTCTGGACTACCATATATGTTCCCTTTAAAATTGCTTTCCCATCAATTAAAGTTTATATGTTGGATGTTTTTGGTGAATAATATTTTTTGCATTGATAACCTCTGTGTTTAGTTGAGTCTTCTAGGCTACCATACATGTTCCTCGCCTGCTTATCTAGTGTCTAGAAAGTAGGATAAACATAAGTGATCATTAAGGGATTTCTCGTTGGTATTAGGATCTAACGAGACAGATAAGATTACGATACTCAACATATAAAACTAGCAATAAAACAAGTGACAAGCTACTTAACTATCAGGACAGGCCTTCTCTGCTTCTAATTATCTATCTGTGTACGTGATTGCTATTCGCTAATTCGTGCTCATTAGTTTAATTTACTGTTTAATAAACCAATATGTGCCAGTCTCTCAGGCTGAACCCTCTTGCGTTAGATTAGACTGTAAAACTAACTTAGGATATTAAAATACTAATTAGGTTAACTAGATAATACGTTCCACTCTTAGTGATCGACACTCTACTTACCATTATATAAAAACTAACCGGGTACACTGCTCGTTAGGTGATGTGTTAGTGATAAGTCGGCTAAATATAAATGTAAAACTTGAATAGTCTGAATACCGCAACGACACACTAGAAAGAAAGACCGCCATCATGTTTTTTGCGCCGTTGCCGGGGAGTGAATTGTTATTATCTGTTTATCTGATTAGGATTTTAATTAGTTTTTATTTTTATTAGGTTTTTAGATTCTAACCACTAACTTTGTTGTGTAATAGATAGTTTGCATTCATTGTATATTTTGCATATTTATTGTTTTTGTGTGTTTTATTTTCTGTTTTTATTTTTATTTTTATTATTTATTTTGTTTTTACTGCATAACTGCTGTCGTTGTATTCTGCAGATACAAACGATACGGCGCATTTGTTTCTCAGATACGGCGCATTGCGTTTAACTTTTTATAAATACAACGCGTTAAAAAATTCGAATACGACGCATCTGTTTCCCAGATACGGCGTATTCTGTTTTTAATAAGAAATTTTTCGAAACCCTAACCACCATACGACGCATCTGCTTGCACAGATATGGCGTATTATCTATTTTAATTAAAAACAGTTTTCGAATTAACTAAAAAGAAGCGAAGCATCAATTTACTCGATACGGCGCATTTACTGAATCAAAAATCTTGTATTTTGAAACGTAACGAAAATAAGGCGCATTAGCTTCTGCTTATACGGCGCATTTTATTTTTAATAAATATAATCGATTTTTGATATTTTATAGATACGGCGCATTCTAATTCAAAAACGGCGTATCAATTTTCTGAATAAAAGTCTGGTTTAATTTTAACGTAATAAGATACGGCGTATCCTTTTTCCAGGATACGGCGCATCGTCTGCAGATATCAGCAACTTTTATCTTTTGTAACACCCCCATTTTCGGATCACGCAGCGGAATATAAGCTTGGGGTGTTACTTCATGGTTCACAGTCATGGAAATAGAAAACGACTCGAAAAGAGACGTTTTTAAATAAAAATTGTTATCATTCATTTATTTAATATCAGAGTACATAAGATAGGTCCCAGAGGGAGGTTCAGAAATACATAATAAAAATTACATTTATTTATTGAATGATAACAAAGTGGACACTCTTGTAAAAAGAAAGTCCACAGCCACTTCGTGCCATCGCCAGACTTCTAGATACCTGAGATAAACATGCTTAAAAAGTCAACACAAAGGTTGAGTGAATCTATAGCGTTTAACGTTTAAATAATCAATTTGAACACAAGCCAAAATATGAGAAATCAATTATATCATAAACCAACAATATTGCACTAAACCTCATGACACGCAATGCGTTAACAGTTTCCAGGTTCCACAAACATGATTGAAATGAGAGTGGTCTTGCCCCCGAGTTAAAGATATCAAATATAATGCATCTGCCTAACCGACTACCACGAAGATATCCATCCGGTTAGAACAAATGGGTCGTCAGGCCAATAGATCTATTCACATATTCGCGCTCACCCAGCAGGTGACTAATGGTGCATGATATGAGGGTCTTTTTAAATAAATAATTCAATCTCAATAATAACGAACAGTTAGCCTAGTGCAATAACAATCAGGAAAATACTTGTGTTCGATTTAATAGCATGTATCTCCCCACATATTTGGAAAACACGTAAGTAAAAAGTGGGACTATAAACTCACCTGAACAATCTGGATGGAAAACAAAACGAAATACAGTTGATAAACGTCTCCGGCTTGCAACCTAGGTTGGTATATCAATTTCTCAGTAATTATATTTGAATATAAGTTTTATTTCCCGTTTTACGTTTTTAGTTTCGTTATTAGGTTTTAAATTTCTAATATTAATTATAACATTAATAATAATAATAATAATATTAATAATATTAATAATTAAATTATATTTAAGTTTTTAATATATATACGTTTTATACCCTAAAGTTTCTAGGGTTTACATCTTTTGCCCCTAACTTTAAGATAATGACAATATTTACCCTTGATCTTTTATAACTTGATACTTTATGTCTTTTAATTCGAAATGTACTGTTTTTACCCCTTAAGGACTCCCCGATTACACAACAAGTCCATTTTGAAAAGTTATTTAAGATTTAACAATTTCAGTCCCTATGTTCTATTCATTTTCCCATTCGACATCCTTGTTCCAAAATCATTTTATTTCTAGCGATTTAAGAAATGATCTTTTACATAACCTTTTCCTAAATGTTTATAAATGCTTTGAGAGTATTTTTGCCAAGAGTCGAGGTGTGGTTTGGCCTCACGAACGAGGGAACCAAAACAGAAACCATGCGACCCTTGGTTTGTCTCGACAGAAAACACCCAACTTATTATGACTCGTTCTCTTTCGTTACTCAATGAAAAATTCTAATTCTTTTTCCTACAATTAGCCCTTTTAAAGTACTTTAAGCATGTTGAAAATCAAAATTTATAGTTTACGTTTAATAGGGTAAAATCACGACCAAAACAGCAGACCTGCTGTTGGTCGACTGGAACAAAAACAAGAAAAACATTTGATGTTTTGTTATCCGATCATTGTACTTAGTATTTTTATTATATTTTCAGTATTTTTAACATGTTTAAAGTATTCCTAATGTATTTTAATAAACCTAGGGTTTCTCGTATATGGTTTTTATTTTTACCACTCGATAACTATAAAAAGAAACAAAATGATTCGGTTTTAAATTTTTTAGGTTATGACACTACTTTAGACATGTTCTATCATCTATTTAGACATTAAATCAGTATAGGAAAGTAAATGAAAAAGGCCAGAATCATACCTTATTATATGTAGTCGATTAGGGTAATTTTTGGGAGCTAAGTCCGATTTGGCTTCACCAAGGGTTCTAACCTTCTTCTATGCTCCTTATAGGTTGCTAATATCCTAGTTGTGAGTAGTGGAATCAGAAATGGGGCTATATGTGGCTGTGATGGGTTGGTTCGAATGGGGTGATGGTTCTAGGGTTTGCATATGGGTTGCTATTTATAGAGGACTCAAACTAGGGTTTCCTGGAACTTCTAGGGTTCTGTGGGGTCAGGTATGATGAGGTGTATGGCTGGGGTTGGTTCCATGTGGAGAGGAGGGGGAAAAGTGAGGTGTAATGTTCCCCTTCACACAAGTGGTACATAATCTAGAAGGAGAGTGATGTGGTAAATTTAGGATTACACATGTGGATGTTTAGGGCTTGAAAAATCTGAAGTTTATTTTACTTATGGTTACATTCGAACTAAGCTAGCCTAACTAGAAGGATTTGGTTCGATTGGTGCATAATAGGGTAGTACCTAGGGCTTGGTTGGATAGTACTCTAGGGTTTTAGGCTTAGTTAGGGTTTCCTAAGGTTAAGGTATGCTAGAAGTGAAACTTGAATCTATTTAACCAATTTTTATATATACCGAATTTTATATATTAGGTGAAAAATAATTTTTGTGCTTTGGGGAATTGTACTTTAGGCTAAGGAGACTTGTACTAGGGTTAGGAAAATAAGAAAAATATAATTTTAATTATTTCCTAATTTTATGTAATTTTTATATAATTTTTATTACACTTTAAATGTCATTAATTGAGTTTTTATATTATTGTGCATAGAAGAGTTGTACATTATGTTTTTGAGATTGTACATATATAAGATAAATAAATAAATTATTTTTATAATTTATTATATGAAATTATTACAATAAAATGTTACTTAAACAATTTATTTCTAATGTTTTTATAAAGTTTTTAAGTTTATTAATTCTCGTGCTTAAAGGACTTGTACCTTGTCTTAAAATATTTGTACATAATATTTTTATAAAAATATTAACTAGTGTTTACAAATAAATAATAATTTCTGAGAAATTAGGGTTTTATCAGAAGTTATAGTGAAATTAGGGTTTTTGTGCTTTAGTGACTTGTACATTATTTAAGTAATTTATATATTGCTAATTTTTATAGTTTTGTTATCTTCACATGTTATTATGGTAGTTTAGTATTTTATAAAATCCTTTTTAAATAAGAAACATTCAATTTTAAATATACATTAGCGAATTAACGTAAAGTGGTAAGTGGAATCTTATAACATTTTAGATTAAAGATATTTTCATATATAAATACTAAATTAATTAAAGCTAGGTTGCAAGCAGGGTTTTCAGTGATGTGATCTTCGTCACATAGGATAATGATTACAATCAAGAAAGAAAAAAAAAAATTTTACGTGGAAAAAGTTAAGTATTAGAAACATATATATATATAGGGAAATCTTACAGTGGTTACATTATCCCCCCGTTGAAGGGAATCTCGTCCCGAGATTCAGTCAGTGTTGGTCGAGGGATTAGGGAAAAGATGCGGATACTTGACTCGAATTTGATCTTCTCGTTCCCAGGTAAATTCTGGTCCTCTCTTGGAGTTCCATCTAACCTTTACAATAGGAACACGACTTCGCTTTAATCGTTTGATCTCTCTATCCATAATCTCCACAGGTTCTTCCACAAAATTGAGCTTATCATTGAGACGAAGCTCTTTCATGGGAATCACGAGTGTTTCATCTGATAGACACTTCTTTAAGTTCGAGACGTGAAAGATTGGATGTATTCTGCTAAGTTCTACGGGAAGTTCAAGTCGGTAAGCTACTGGACCGATTTTCTCCAAAATCTTAAATGGCCCAATATACCGGGGATTCAACTTTCCTCGTTTTCCGAATCTAACTATTCCCTTCCACGGTGACACTTTTAACATAACTCTGTCTCCTATTTCAAACTCCATAGGCTTTCGTCTGGTATCTGCGTAACTTTTCTGCCTATCTCGGGCTGCTTGCAAATGCTGTCGGATTTGCACAATTTTATCGGTGGTTTCCTGTATTAACTCAGGCCCAGTAAGTTGGAATTCTCCGACTTCTGCCCAGCATACAGGTGACCGACACTTTCTTCCATAAAGTGCTTCAAATGGTGCTGCTTTAATGCTTGCATGGTAACTATTGTTGTATGAGAATTCTGCCAAAGGCAAATGTCTATCCCATCCTTTTCCAAAATCTATTACACATGCTCTAAGCATATCTTCCAGCGTTTGAATAGTTCTTTCACTTTGTCCGTCGGTTTGTGGATGATAAGCCGTACTCATATCTAAATTTGTACCCAAAGCTTTTTGAAGCTTTTCCCAAAATCGAGATGTGAAACGAGGATCACGATCCGAAATAATAGAGATGGGTACCCCATGTCGTGAGATTATCTCCTTTAGATATAGTTTGGCTAAATCTTCTACTTCATCAGTTTCTTTGATTGGCAAAAAGTGAGCGGATTTGGTAAGACGATCAACTATGACCCAAATAGTGTCATATCCACTAGACGTCCTAGGCAATTTGGTGATAAAATCCATTGTTATTCGCTCCCATTTCCATTCAGGAATCTCAGGTTGAGTCAATAGACCGGATGGCCTTTGATGCTCTGCTTTAACTCGTGCACAAGTCAAACATTTGCTGACATACTCAGCTATATCAGCTTTCATGTTTGGCCACCAGTAAAGTTTCTTGAGATCCTGGTACATCTTTTCAGATCCCGGATGAATAGAATATTTGGACTTATGTGATTCGTGCATAATCACATTTCTTAAATCACCAAAGAACGGTAACCAACTCCGATTCTTTATACAACGAATCCCGTTAGGACGGATTTCAAATACTTTGTCCATACCTCTCAAATTCTCAGCCAGCACATTTTCTTCCTTTATTGCTTCAGCTTGTGCATTGAGAATTTGGGATGGTAAATCCAAATTAATAGTCATTACTAAAGCTCTAACTCGAAGAGGCTTACTTCGTTCCTTTCTGCTTAGCGCATCTGCTACGACGTTTGCTTTTCCAGGATGATACTGAATTTCACAGTCGTAGTCGCTTAATAACTCCAACCATCGGCGTTGTCTCATATTCAATTCCTTCTGATTGAGAATATGCTGAAGGCTCTTATGATCTGTATATACAACGCATTTTGTGCCATACAGATAATGTCTCCAGATTTTAAGAGCAAATACAACTGCTCCTAATTCAAGATCATGAGTAGTATAATTTTTCTCATGAGGCTTGAGTTGTCTAGAGGCATAAGCAATCACTTTATTCCTCTGCATCAACACTGCTCCTAAACCTTGGTGTGACGCGTCGCAATACACAACAAAATCCTCACTTCCTTCTGGTAAAGCTAAAATTGGTGCTTCACAAAGCTTTTGCTTTAATAGCTGAAAAGCTTTCTCTTGATTTTCTCCCCATACATATTTCTTACCTTTTTGAGTTAATTCCGTTAAAGATTTGGCAATCTTTGAGAATCCCTCAATAAATCTCCGGTAATAACCAGCGAGTCCTAAAAATTGTCGCACTTCCGTAGGAGTCGTTGGTATTGGCCAATTCTTAACTGCTTCTATTTTGGATGGATCTACGTGGATTCCATGGCGATCAACCACATGTCCAAGAAACTGCACGGTATGAATCCAAAAATCACATTTGGAAAATTTAGCGTACAATTGTTCCCTCTTGAGTAGTTCCAAAATAGTCTTCAAATGCTCCGCATGTTCTTCTTCACTCCGAGAATAGATGAGAATATCATCTATGAATACGATCACAAATTTATCCAAATAGGGTCGGCATACACGATTCATGAGATCCATGAATATAGCTGGTGCATTGGTCATCCCAAATGGCATTACTTGAAACTCATAGTGACCGTATCTTGTTCTAAAAGCGGTTTTAGGAATGTCCTCTTCCTTAACACGCAGTTGATGATATCCGGATCTTAGGTCGATTTTTGAGTAAATGCTAGATCCTTGTAGTTGATCGAACAAATCATCGATCCTTGGTAATGGATATCGATTCTTTATCGTAAGTTTATTCAACTCTCGGTAATCAATACACATTCTAAGAGTTCCGTCCTTCTTTTTAACAAATAAGACAGGTGCTCCCCAAGGCGATGAACTAGGTCGAATAAAACCTTTATCCAATAATTCCTGCAGTTGATTGGATAATTCTTGCATTTCTGATGGCGCTAAACGGTATGGAGCTCGTGCTACTGGTGCTGCTCCTGGTACTAAGTCAATCTGGAATTCTACCTGACGAACAGGTGGTAATCCAGGTAGCTCTTCAGGAAATACTTCCGGAAAATCTCGTACTACAGGTACATCTTCCAATCGTCTTTCATCCGTTTTCTTCTCAGTTACATGGGCTAAAAATGCTGGACATCCTTGGTTGATATATTTCATGGTTTTGATGCAAGATATTATGCTTAACTTGGTTTTACTTTGACTACCTCGAATAATCAAAGTCTCATTCTCAAAAGGAATGTGAACCACTTTCTCGTTACATAATATCTTGGCGTGGTGTTTGGATAACCAGTCCATGCCAACGATTACGTCAAAGCTTCCTAATTCGATAGGCATAAGGTCGATGTCGAAAGGCTGATTTAATAAGGTTAAGGTACAACCTTGGATTACAGAATTTGTGCCTACTAATTTTCCATTAGCTAGCTCAATTTCATATGTTCGGGTTAAAGCAGTGGGATTGATTTTGAGTAAAGAAGCGAAAGTAAGAGATATAAAACTTTTATCAGCTCCGGTATCAAATAATACTCTAGCTAAATGATGATTGAGGGGAAACGTACCCGTGACTATGTCCGGGTTCTGCGGCTCATTACCATCACCCAACACGTACACTCGTCCGCGGGCACCATTATTTGGATTAGCATTCATCTTCGGGCACTGATTTTTGTAATGTCCTTTTTCTCCACATCCGTGGCACGTCACGATTACCGGCTGCAGATTTGCTCCCGTCGCTTTGCAGTCTTTGGTCTGATGTCCTATCTTCTGACACTTTATGCACTTAACGGTACATGGACCAAAGTGATGTAGCAAGCATCGACTGCATTGTGGTTTTGTACCAATATACCCACTCTTCTCAGCAGAAGGGGTATATAGGCTTTGGCTGCTTCTTGTCGTCGGTTTTGCTGATGATGGTATTGGTTACGGTTTTGGTGGTAATGGTTTTGGTTGTTGCGGTTGTTGTTGTTGTTGGAACGGTAGTCGAAATGATGGGAATTCCTTTTATCATCAAACTTTCGTTTGAGATCATTGTTTCCCTGAACTAAATTTCGCTTAATTTCTCTATCCATCAGTTTCTGAGCTGTAGTCATTGCTTCTTCCAATGATTGAGGCTTTGAAACAGTAACATCCCCTTCAATGCTTCGAGGCAATCCTTCAACATATTTCTCCAGCAACTTCTCAAGATCAGGCACCATATTAGGACATAGGAGAGCAAGCTCCTGAAACCTTCTATTGTATGCCTTGACATCTGTTCCCTTTACTACTAGCTGGTGAAATTCATCCTCCAATTTCTTGATTTCAGTACGAGGGCAATATTTGCTTAACATTCTCTTCTTGAGATCATCCCAGGTGAGTTGATGAGCTGCTTCTATTCCCATTGTTCGAGAAGTAGCAGACCACCATGACAAAGCATCATCTAACAAAGATCCTGTTGCGAAGGCAACTTTGCAATCATCAGAACACCCGCTCCTTACAAAGACCACTTCCATACGTTCAAACCAACGAGCTAATGCTGTAACTCCTTCAGTTCCTTTGAAGAAAGTCGGTTGGCAGTTCATAAAGTCTTTGTAAGTACACTTGCGAGCATTGACTGACTCATTATCTCCATTGGGTCGGCTTGAGCTTCCAATACGAGCTATTTCCGCTGCTTGAGTTTCAAGAGCTGCAGCCACACTGTCTGCAACAAGCTTTCGAATAGCAGCTTGTGACATGGTTGGGTTTGGGGATTTGCGAGACATATCTCTATCACCACATGAAAACATATATGTATTTAGATTTATATCATTCACAGCAAATTATCTAAACCATATATAGCCATAAATAACTTGTTATCTTGTTATATATAACAGAATTGATACAAGTGTCACATTTAGGCTACATACCTTATGGTTGATATAATAGTACAAAAGCTGTTTTGATACAAACTACATATTAGTGCCATGTCTATACTATATTTTTCCAAAATTTAGACGTAGCACTCAAAAGGTAACATATATATATATATATATATATTATAATATATATATATATATATATATAATATATATATATATATATATATATATATATATATATATATATATAGTAGTTAGATCTACTGTCCTCCAGATGTTCCCTTGAGTTGACTGCCGAGTTCAGCTATCATACTAATGAGAACCTTCATATTCTCCTGATACATCATCTGTATTTCTGCGACCGTCATTTCCAAAGTTGCAATCCGATTTTGTGCTGTTGCCAACTCCTCATTCTTTTTGATCATTTCTTCTATTATTTTTAGTTCATTTTCATAGACAACGGGTATCTCATGTTTAATCTCCTCGTAACGCTTTTCAGATTCTTCGCGGTTCTCACTCATCTTCTGCTTTATCACCTCCTGATCTGTCATCATATCTTCTATTCTGTATTCAATACCTTCAATGCGCTCCAGCGGAAGTTCGTCGAGATGTCCCAATACTGTCTCAATCTGCTCCTCTTGGCGCTCTATCCGTGATAGAAGAGTAGAGACAGATGGCTGACGCTCCTGTGCCGCTTGAGAACTTTCTCCTATCTCGAAAACTCGTGGAGGGGTAGAGATATCAGGAGTAGGAGATCGAGGCATGGCATTATATCGTGCAATAATAGCTTGGACCTCATCACTCAATTCAAATGGTACAGATGAAGGTGTGAAGTTGGTAGATGATGGCGGTGGCGGGGGTAAAGATGTTGGGACTACAAGTTCAAAATTAGGTAGCATATATGGATATGGACGAGGTAAAGGCGAAGAAAATACTGGGAGAGTTCTCATCCGTGCAGTTCTCCGAGTTCTCTCTAGAGGTCCTTCCAAAACTGAAGTAGGATCTGGCTCAGAGGATTCTCCTTCTGCAATCATATGAGCTCTTTCTCTGACTTGCACATAAGGATCCTCAGAATTTGGCACAACATCTGTCATCAAGGTATCTTCCGATGATTCCTCTATAGGGTCTGATTCCGAATCATGCCCAAAAGCTGAGGGAATTTCGGGTACCACCATGACATTCTCTGCTGAATCCAACTCTATTACTTGTCTGGGTTGTGGTGTGACGTCTGGTACAATTGCGATATTTTCGATTTCCGCGTTCGACATAGTTAATAGAATGAAGAGGGAATTTTATAGCTCTGTAACCACCCAAAATTTATAACTATTCCACTATATAATTAAATAATGAATAATAATTCATATATAAATAATGTTTCAATACCGTCGTGGCACGAAGGACTCTGGCTGCGTTTTTGTAAAAACCGGTTATAGTCCAATGTTTGAAAAACATTTGGTTCTCTATAACCACAAGCTCTGATACCAATCTGTAACACCCCCATTTTCGGATCACGCAGCGGAATATAAGCTTGGGGTGCTACTTCATGGTTCACAGTCATGGAAATAGAAAACGACTCGAAAAGAGACGTTTTTAAATAAAAATTGTTATCATTCATTTATTTAATATCAGAGTACATAAGATAGGTCCCAGAGGGAGGTTCAGAAATACATAATAAAAGTTACATTTATTTATTGAATGATAACAAAGTGGACACTCTTGTAAAAAGAAAGTCCACAGCCACTTCGTGCCATCGCCAGACTTCTAGATACCTGAGATAAACATGCTTAAAAAGTCAACACAAAGGTTGAGTGAATCTATAGCGTTTAACGTTTAAATAATCAATTTGAACACAAGCCAAAATATGAGAAATCAATTATATCATAAACCAACAATATTGCACTAAACCTCATGACACGCAATGCGTTAACAGTTTCCAGGTTCCACAAACATGATTGAAATGAGAGTGGTCTTGCCCCCGAGTTAAAGATATCAAATATAATGCATCTGCCTAACCGACTACCACGAAGATATCCATCCGGTTAGAACAAATGGGTCGTCAGGCCAATAGATCTATTCACATATTCGCGCTCACCCAGCAGGTGACTAATGGTGCATGATATGAGGGTCTTTTTAAATAAATAATTCAATCTCAATAATAACGAACAGTTAGCCTAGTGCAATAACAATCAGGAAAATACTTGTGTTCGATTTAATAGCATGTATCTCCCCACATATTTGGAAAACACGTAAGTAAAAAGTGGGACTATAAACTCACCTGAACAATCTGGATGGAAAACAAAACGAAATACAGTTGATAAACGTCTCCGGCTTGCAACCTAGGTTGGTATATCAATTTCTCAGTAATTATATTTGAATATAAGTTTTATTTCCCGTTTTACGTTTTTAGTTTCGTTATTAGGTTTTAAATTTCTAATATTAATTATAACATTAATAATAATAATAATAATATTAATAATATTAATAATTAAATTATATTTAAGTTTTTAATATATATACGTTTTATACCCTAAAGTTTCTAGGGTTTACATCTTTTGCCCCTAACTTTAAGATAATGACAATATTTACCCTTGATCTTTTATAACTTGATACTTTATGTCTTTTAATTCGAAATGTACTGTTTTTACCCCTTAAGGACTCCCCGATTACACAACAAGTCCATTTTGAAAAGTTATTTAAGATTTAACAATTTCAGTCCCTATGTTCTATTCATTTTCCCATTCGACATCCTTGTTCCAAAATCATTTTATTTCTAGCGATTTAAGACATGATCTTTTACATAACCTTTTCCTAAATGTTTATAAAGGCTTTGAGAGTATTTTTGCCAAGAGTCGAGGTGTGGTTTGGCCTCACGAACGAGGGAACCAAAACAGAAACCATGCGACCCTTGGTTTGTCTCGACAGAAAACACCCAACTTATTATGACTCGTTCTCTTTCGTTACTCAATGAAAAATTCTAATTCTTTTTCCTACAATTAGCCCTTTTAAAGTACTTTAAGCATGTTGAAAATCAAAATTTATAGTTTACGTTTAATAGGGTAAAATCACGACCAAAACAGCAGACCTGCTGTTGGTCGACTGGAACAAAAACAAGAAAAACATTTGATGTTTTGTTATCCGATCATTGTACTTAGTATTTTTATTATATTTTCAGTATTTTTAACATGTTTAAAATATTCCTAATGTATTTTAATAAACCTAGGGTTTCTCGTATATGGTTTTTATTTTTACCACTCGATAACTATAAAAAGAAACAAAATGATTCGGTTTTAAATTTTTTTTAGGTTATGACACTACTTTAGACATGTTCTATCATCTATTTAGACATTAAATCAGTATAGGAAAGTAAATGAAAAAGGCCAGAATCATACCTTATTATATGTAGTCGATTAGGGTAATTTTTGGGAGCTAAGTCCGATTTGGCTTCACCAAGGGTTCTAACCTTCTTCTATGCTCCTTATAGGTTGCTAATATCCTAGTTGTGAGTAGTGGAATCAGAAATGGGGCTATATGTGGCTGTGATGGGTTGGTTCGAATGGGGTGATGGTTCTAGGGTTTGCATATGGGTTGCTATTTATAGAGGACTCAAACTAGGGTTTCTTGGAACTTCTAGGGTTCTGTGGGGTCAGGTATGATGAGGTGTATGGCTGGGGTTGGTTCCATGTGGAGAGGAGGGGGAAAAGTGAGGTGTAATGTTCCCCTTCACACAAGTGGTACATAATCTAGAAGGAGAGTGATGTGGTAAATTTAGGATTACACATGTGGATGTTTAGGGCTTGAAAAATCTGAAGTTTATTTTACTTATGGTTACATTCGAACTAAGCTAGCCTAACTAGAAGGATTTGGTTCGATTGGTGCATAATAGGGTAGTACCTAGGGCTTGGTTGGATAGTACTCTAGGGTTTTAGGCTTAGTTAGGGTTTCCTAAGGTTAAGGTATGCTAGAAGTGAAACTTGAATTTATTTAACCAATTTTTATATATACCGAATTTTATATATTAGGTGAAAAATAATTTTTGTGCTTTGGGGAATTGTACTTTAGGCTAAGGAGACTTGTACTAGGGTTAGGAAAATAAGAAAAATATAATTTTAATTATTTCCTAATTTTATGTAATTTTTATATAATTTTTATTACACTTTAAATGTCATTAATTGAGTTTTTATATTATTGTGCATAGAAGAGTTGTACATTATGTTTTTGAGATTGTACATATATAAGATAAATAAATAAATTATTTTTATAATTTATTATATGAAATTATTACAATAAAATGTTACTTAAACAATTTATTTCTAATGTTTTTATAAAGTTTTTAAGTTTATTAATTCTCGTGCTTAAAGGACTTGTACCTTGTCTTAAAATATTTGTACATAATATTTTTATAAAAATATTAACTAGTGTTTACAAATAAATAATAATTTCTGAGAAATTAGGGTTTTATCAGAAGTTATAGTGAAATTAGGGTTTTTGTGCTTTAGTGACTTGTACATTATTTAAGTAATTTATATATTGCTAATTTTTATAGTTTTGTTATCTTCACATGTTATTATGGTAGTTTAGTATTTTATAAAATCCTTTTTAAATAAGAAACATTCAATTTTAAATATACATTAGCGAATTAACGTAAAGTGGTAAGTGGAATCTTATAACATTTTAGATTAAAGATATTTTCATATATAAATACTAAATTAATTAAAGCTAGGTTGCAAGCAGGGTTTTCAGTGATGTGATCTTCGTCACATAGGATAATGATTACAATCAAGAAAGAAAAAAAAAATTTTACGTGGAAAAAGTTAAGTATTAGAAACATATATATATATAGGGAAATCTTACAGTGGTTATCAGCAACATTTATCTTTAGTATTCGTTTCCTAATCTTTCAAGTTCTCTTCCAGCGAACAAATCCTACTGACAATTTTACCACTGATGACAGGGATCGCTATGGAAGACATTACTATGAACGAATATCTTGCTATGGAACACAAAGAAAATTGGTATTATGAAAAGTCTCGTGCCAAAAAGCTATGGATTTTGGAGAACGGTGATGAATGTGATAACTATGAAGTTAGCTTGAGTGAATTCCCCGCACTATGCAATGTTGATAATAACTATGAAGTATCATAACTGCTCTTAAATTATTGTGAAAGATACGATGCTATCTCTTGTAATTTGCCTACGATCGACGATTTGCTTAAATCCGAATCCCACACCATCATGCCCGTATGCTCGATGAAATGTTATGAAGATGTCGACTTCAACGTACTGACGATCGATGCTGATTTATTTTCTTGGGAGACTTCTTCGGAAACTACACTAATGGAATTCAAACGCCTAAGCAACATGGAGGATGATTTATTCACCTATAACTTACTTATGAGCTACACTGAAGATGAATTGCTCCTCCTATGGCCAATCATTGAATCCAAAGGACTGGTTTGGACTACTATTGAAGAAAGGGATGGAAGATTTCAAATTGAATACATGAACCTTAATCCATCACATAACAAGAGTAAAGGCAAAGCACATTCAGAGATTACAAAGCCTACCTACATGCCTCATGAAGAACGGTTTGGTGATGTGAACATAAGCAACCATGAAGAAGAGATGATGTACGCAGAAGCAGTAATTTTATTAAACAAGAAGTTGGTGAAATTAATGGACATATCTTTGGAGGAATGGCTTAAGATTAAATATATGATCCCTGATTTGGCCTCTAAAGATGAAGTGAGACATACAATTACCTCATGGCTGTCAAGGAGCTTTAAGGAACAATTTAAGGGGTTTGAAGAGATTAAAAGAAAGATGCTGAGCAATACAAGCTTTGAGGTGGATTATGATCCCAATGACGAAGACTTCTGTGATTGGTTAGCTAGTAAGTTTACTAACCATAAAACCATGGACTGCGCCACTAAGAATGCACTTTGGGTTTATTGGATGAGGGGTGAAGATGAAGAAGTTGAAAGTGATTATGAATCGTCTTATGATGAGTCTACCATTCATGATGACATAGAAGAATTGTTTAGTATCGACATAGATGTATTCGACTACGAAACACCTTTGTGTAAACAATTCAGAGAATTTAACTATCTTCTTCAAATTGACATTGATGCTCTCACTAGAGATTTCCCTAGATTCAAGACCAATGATGACCTCAAGAATACATGGCTTTATGAATGGAATGATCAAATCCCTTGGGTCGATGAAAGACCTTGGCTTTTACATGGAACTTGGGAAGAACCAATTGATAAAATCGTTCATACATGCCAACCACTTCGATTTAAGGACGGGCGCGTTGAATGGCCTACTTGTAATTGGGAATCCGAAAACCGATGTAATGGAGGGAATCTTCCTGGGATATATAGTGTCAGATATCTAACCTATTGTGAAAATTACGAGTGGTATGATGAGCTTGAAGATGAGGATCTAAAAACTGAAGCTTTAAAAGAAAAAGCTCTTCTTGAAGCCCAACATGAGCATGGAAGTGATGAAGGAAGTGAATTTTGCCTTTGGCTTGAAAAATGCTTCGGAAATTATAATAAACTCGATTGTGAGCTTACGATGATATTGGAGAACTATTGGTGGAACATAAGAGATAAGGAAGCATCATACTATGAAGCATGGGAAAATCGCGAATATATTAATGATAAGCCAAAGACTAGTAATATCTCATTGCTTAGAGCCAAGTGCGGATTTGGGAATCATAAACCACGATGGTTGGAGCGAGCTAAACTAATTGACAAATAAGGGAACGAATGGAAGGACGATCTTTTCAATGAGCTAGACGTTAATGGAACCTTTTACGTTGATGAATTGAAACATGAATTGCAATTTCGTGAAGTATTGAGTAAACTAATAATGAAGTATTGCAAAGGATGGGATAACAAGAAGAACGTTCAAAGGAAAATGCTCAATCATATTAAGAAAAAGATTAGTGATGGTTATGAATCATGCTCAAGCGACGATACATGGTACAATGAAGGCTATGAAGAAGAAGAAAAAGAGCAGTGTGAACAAGAAGGAATTAGTTACAAACCTCACACTATGAAAGTTGAGACCTATGTGGTTAAAAGATATGAGATTTACGATGATAGATGCCATGTTCGTATGAAAAGAATAAATATTGATGATGTTCCAATTAGCGGAAAGAATGTTTGGTTATTCAAGAATGGAATTTTAAAGACATGGAGATCGAAGACCTTCAGAGAACCAAATAGGAGCTGAAGATGAGTCTAACTTAAAGACTCTGGAATAAAGATAAGTGCTGACCGGGAGACAACCCGACTTACTATTTTCCTTTTCTGTTTTCTGTCGAGTTTGTCAGACCTGCAGAAGATGCGGCGCATCCCCATCATAGGATGCGGCGTATCAACTGCACTGGTCATATCTTTTATTTTCCTGCATTTTTATTCTTTAAACTTTCTGTCAGTTTATTTAATACGGCGCATCCTTAACTGGTTAAGGATGCGACGCATTTATTTTCTGATCCGTATTAATTCCAGGCTCGATACGGCGCATCCTCTTCCATAGGATGCGGCGTATTGACTGACCTGATGATTTACAGTTTTATTTTTTTTTTAGTATTTTTATTTTATTTTTCTAACCACTAATGAATTACACAAGTTATGACTTTCTTAACTCAGGTGTGTTTAAGTCTT